>JAVJIF010034317.1:0-66995 GCA_038442645.1 Agave tequilana | reverse complement strand
CAATGATAGATGAAACTTGGCTATCTGCCAGTTCAGAGGTCGCAATGACGTAACTGGTTGAGAAGTTGCCAAGTTCAAAAGTCGGATGGATTTGGAAAAGGTCTCGTCTTCTCGGGGAGAAACGAGGAATTCACTGTCATAGGTTTAATGTTAACGTAACAGCGGAATATGTGTGTTCCTACCATTCTATGGATGAGAATTGGTAAGTGACTTTGGAGGTCTCGCTCTCATGAGGAGAAATGAGGGGACTGCTGTCATAGGTTTAATATTAACGTAACAGCAGAATATGTGGTCTTACCATTCTATGGATGAGAATTGGTAAGTGATTCTGGAGAGGGAATCAAGTGGGAGCAGGTCCCTTGGGATTTTAAGCAAACCCCCAGCTACCAACAGTTTGATATGCTTGGAGAAGAGAGAGGCTCTCTTTGTGCGCATTCCGGACGCGCGGATCTCGATCAGAGTGTAATGTTAACTTGATCGAGAGCAGATCCTTGATTAAGGATAGTACTTCTTTAAGAATTTGCCATTGATTGGCATCATGAGGAGGTCGCCATCTGCAGTCGTAAGGCGGTATGCTCCGTTTGAATAGACTGTCTCTATCACAAACGGTCCTTCCCATTTAGGCTGAAATTTGCCTTGGTCTTGTGCGTCATAATCATCGGTCGTCTGACGGCTAAGACCAGATCTCCTTTCTGGAAGGTTCTTTGCTTAACCTTCTTATTGAAGGCTTTTGACATCCGAGCCTGATATAGCTCGATGTGTTGCTGAGCTTGCAGCCGCTCTCGTCCAGGGCTTCGAGCTCTTGAAGACGCAGGCGATCATTGTCTTCTGATGTCATTTTAGTAGTCAGGGCTACTCGCAATGATGGCACCTGGATTTCCAATGGGATGACCGCTTCGCACCCATATACCAGGGAGAAAGGCGTATTGCCTGTCGGTGTCCGAACCGTAGTCCGTAGGCCCAAAGGCATTCACCGAGCTTTTCGTCCCAATCTCGCTTGTTCGAGGAGACAAACTTCTTGAGCAGCTTGATGATTATCTTGTTGAATGCTTCTGCTAAACCATTGGCGGCAGGATTGTAAGCTGTTGAAGCCATATTCTGAATTCGGTATTTATCGCAGAACCGATAGAATCCTTGGCTTATGAATTGAGGACCATTGTCGTGGATGATCCGCCTGGGGACACCAAATCGATGGATGACATGTGTTTGATGAAGCTAACCAGATTGGAGGTTTTGACTTCGGCCAACGGTATGCCTCTGCCCATTTTGAGAAGTAGTCGGTTATTGCGAGGATAAACCGGTGACCTCTTGCCGAAGAGGGGCTGATTGGCCCTAGGACATCAATTCCCCACGCTTCAATGGCCATGAAGCAGCAGTAGGGTGGAGCAATTCCGAAGGTTGGTGTATGAAGTCTGCATGAACTTGGCACGCTTTACACCTTCGTGCAAATTGGGTGGCATCGGCTATCATGGTCGGCCAGTAATACCCAAGTCTGTGCAGCCTGTCTTTAAGCTTTGGACCCGACTGGTGAGCTCCGCAAATGCCATCATGTGCTTCTTTAAGCACTTCCTGTGCCTCTGAATGAGAGAGACAACGGAGGAGGACACCGTCATATGAACGACGGTAAAGTGTCTTCAAGGTTGGATCATAATAGAAACGGAGAGATCTTCGTCTATTGGAAGCCGCTTCTTTAGAATCGTCTGGAAGCAGCGTGCAGAGCATAGTCAATGAGAGGGAAGCGCCAATCCCTCGTCTCAAGATTCATGGAGACATTATGGACTTCTCGGGCTCTAGCACCTGCCTGGAGCATACAAGATGTGGGTTGCGACTGTGAGGTGATACTCGGTGTCGGCTGGCAAGGCTAGCGTTGTCGCTAATGCAGCGAGAGCATCCGCCTTGGTGTTCTGAGATCGAGACACATGCCTGATGTAGAAGCCTTCAAATAGGCTAGCCAGTTCGATGGCTGTATGATAGTAAGGCACCAAGTCCTCATGGCGGACTTCATATTCGCCTTTTACCTGGCTAATGATCAGCTTTGAATCGCCATAAGCTTCAAGGTAGCGTACCCCCATTCCATGGGCGAGCTGGAGACCAACGAGCAGGGCATTGTATTCCGCTACATTGTTAGAGCATGACTCTGTCAAGGAGAATGCCCTGGGAAGGATATGATCCTGTGGGGAGATGAACACAACCCCCACCCGGCAATAATCTTGCCTTTGGGGCCCATCCGTGATGCTCCGTCGAAGAACATCTGCCACACTTCCTCTACTGAGGTTGCATTAGATGCGAAACCGGAACTGGATGCGCAGCCAAGAACTCTGCAAGGGCTTGACCTTAACCGCCTTTTGAGGGGTAAAGGTCATGTCATATTGGACAATAGCAGTGCCCATTTAGCCAATCTTGAGTTCAACGACCCTGGCTTCGTCATGAGAAGACGTAAAGGTTCACCCTGGAGATGACATGTATGGTTGGCCAACCAAATAATGCCGTGTCTTCTGAACGGCAAAGACGAGAGCTAAACACTCTTTCTCAACAGGATTGTAGCGAGATTCCGCTCCTATGAGAGTCCTGCTCAGATAATAAATGGCCTGCTCGTGGCCATTGCCGTCTTTTTTGAGCGAGGAGGGCGCCGAGGGAATAATCCAGAGCTTTTACATAAAGCAAGAATGGTTTCCCTGATGTAGGGGCCACCAAGACTGGAGGTTTTGTGAGATACCTCTTAATGTCTTCATAAGCTTCTTGACAAGCTTGATCCCATATGAAAGCAGTACCCTTTTCATGAGACGGGTGAACGGTTGGCAGCGGCCGATAGATTTGCTATGAATCTTCTGATGTAGGCTAACCTGCCTTGTAAGCCTCTGAGCTCTTTGAGGTTCCTCGGTGGATGCATGTCCTGGATGGCTTTGACTTTGTCTGGGTCCAGATGGATCCCTTTTGATGTGACAATGAACCCAAGGAATTTGCCGCTGGATACTCCTAAAAGGATTTTGTCGGGTTCATTTTCAACTGATGAGCCCGCATTATATCGAACATCGTTCTCAGATCGCGAAGATGTCATCTTTGCTGCGGCTTTTGACGGCAATGTCGTCAACATAGCATTCTACCGTCTTTCGGAGATGGTCGCGGAAGATCATGCTCATCGCCCGCTGGTAGGTTGCTCCGGCATTCTTCAATCCGAAGGGCATTACAGTGTAGCAGTATACCCCAATGGCGTTCGGAAAGAAGTATGCTTCTCGTCGTCAAGATACATCTTGATCTGGTTGTACCCTGAGAAGCCGTCCATGAAAGACATCTTCTCGAACCCGCATGTGTTGTCAATCATGACGTCGGTGATGGGCAGTGGGAACATCTTTGGGACAGGCCGTATTGAGATCACGATAGTCGATGCATATCCGTATTTTTCCATTCTTCTTGAGGACGGGGACTATGTTAGCCACCCAATCTGGATGTTGTTCCTCCGGATGAAGCCACAAGCAATAAGCTTATGAAACTTCGGCTTCAATAGCCTCCATGATGTTTGGGCGGAACCGACGTTGTTGCTGCTTGACTGGCTTAACGTCGGGCTTGATGTTAGATGGTGCATAGCGACCTGTGGATCAAGTCCAGGCATGTCTTCGTAGCTCCAGGCGAAGACATCTATATACTCTTTTACGAGCATTATCAATTCTTCCTTTTCGATAAGTGATAGGTATTCACTTATAAAAATCGGTTTGGGATGATCTTGACTGCCCAAGTTGACCTGCATCACCTTGTCTTCGGTAGGCGGCTCGCGCAGCTCAAACCCTTTTTCCATTGGAGGATCAATTGTGGGCCCATGATTCTTCATCGGCAACCTCTGTGGGTTCCAACTGACTGTTGAAGTCATGAGGCTTTCGAATATTCCTCCTATGCTGACATCAGAGTCCCATTCGGAGGATGAGGCCGACTGTGATGGGATCGATCCATCGCCTTTGACCTGAACTGTTGTTGATGATGTGGGTGTGACATACCCTAAACCCCCTGCGTGTACTATCATAGTAATTTGCAGGTTTCCCTCTTGGGACGGAGTTACGCATCAAGCTGCGTCTTCCTTTTCCGAAGTTTAGGCCGCTCCCTGCTTCAGGTCGTAACCCATCTTCTTCATAATATGGCGCGCTGATGGCGCGTAATGAAAGAACTGTGGAGCATCCGACTCTGAGCTTGAGTCTGTAGTTGAGAATCTCCCTGGCCGGGCTCTGCCGAAGATTATCGGTACCTGACCTTGCTTGGACGGAGGGACTACCAGCGTGGCCCCTTCTATGGCTTCCACAGATGTGCTAGCCACACTCGGCTCATGTACGGGCATATGAAGAGAGCCATCCATAATGGATTTAATCGACTCGATGCTCGCAGGATAATCAAAAGAAATATTATCATTAATTATCCATTCGCCTTCCTCTTCAGGAGGGATCTTACATCGGGGATCATTAAAGCATGCTACAACTGGCTCGCCAATCAGAATGGCTGGCATGCCCGCTTCGGATTCCGAATCCGCCTCATTGCCACTTTCATCATCGTCTGGCAATGGTTCTCCCTGCGTTCCACTAGCCTCTTGATATAGGAGGGCATCAGTGAAGTAGTTTTCCACCCCCTTGAATGGTGCTTCTCAGCGAAGACAGTTCGTACTGTCGCATCATCCTCAACATACTTGAAGCACTGATGGAGAGTGGAAGGAATGATCCAGTTGGCATGGATCCAGGGTCGTCCCAGTAGCAGGTTGTATGATGTGTCCTCATCGATGACATAGCATGTCACCTCTGACTTCAGGCTTCCGATTCTGTAGCGGAGCCGAATTTTCCCAAGTGGATGACTGCTCCCGGCATTGAAACCGTATATTGTAGTGGTGGTTGCAGACAACCTGTACAGTGGTATGCCGAGGAAGTAGAGGAGCCTTTTGGGGATGATGCTGAGTGCAGACCCCGGATCGACTTGTATCCTTTCAATGCAGGTTGAACCGATATATCCGGTGTAGTACAGAGGTCGATCGTGCTTGTTGTCCTTGAGAAGCATATCTTCCGCCGTGAAGGTAATAGCAGGCACCTTTGACTGTGCGTGATGGCACTCTGAGCAGGAAGGCCGCATCTCATCACCAGGAACCTCGGGCATGCATGTCAGAAAGGACTCTGAGTTGGCCAGCGCATCTCTGAGTGCCTCTCTTGTCTCTTTGGAGAGACGAAGAAGCTCGTGTATTGTGATATGAGCCGGGATATTGGCTAAGTGGGCCAATATATCAAAGCGAAAGGGCGTGTCTAGCCCTTGGCTTGGCGGTTTCTTCAACACATGGTCGAACCGCACTTCCTTAGGCTTTTCCTTTCCCTTGGCTGGAATTGGAGTGGATGCCGGCATTGGTACTGACGTCGTTTGCTACTGTATCTCGTCAGTAGGCTTGTCATACTGCCTTTGATATGACTTTCAGACCGGGTGCCCGTTGTTGAGGCGCATCTGCCTGCGCTGTACAGGCATGCTTCTCTTCTTCTGAATCGCTGAGGGAAGCCGAAGTAAGATTACCATCATCTGGCAGGACAGAGATGACATTGCAGGACTTGCCTTTTGAGTTGGGTTGCCTTGAACCCTGTTGAATATCTTGGATGAGATCCGGGTGTATCCACATGACTTCTCCCGTCTCCAATGTCAAAGGGACGAGACCCTTGTTGTATTAAGTCATGGTTGGAGGATGCTCGACTTCCAACCGCGGCGCGGGGCTGGATAGGTCCCGTCAGGAACTGTGACCTTCTGGGCAGTGCCGAACTCAAGAGTTATCATATTGGCAGTGACTTTCTTCTGCTCCGTCTTCAGTGTGAGGACGCCGGCATCAATCAGGGCTTGTATCCGATCTTAAGGACATAGCACTTGTCTGTGGAATGGTGAACCATCCTATGGTAGAGACAGTACTTGAGATCATTTGTGCGCCCTATCTCATCAGGGCGTCGAGCATCTGGAAACTTCATCTTATTCCCTTTGTGGAGCAGATGGAATATCGTGACCACCTGGTCGTCTCTGAAGGAGTACTGTTTAGGGGAACTTGGGCTCCTGATTGTTGAAGCTGCTCTTCTTGGCCTTTGACTGCATGTCCCCGGTCAGCTCGACGGACATAATTTCCTTCCCTTTAGCTGGGAAGACTGCGGGAGATCGCTGCGCCCTTGTTGTTCGGCCCCATTTGCTTCTAGGGGCGGATGGCTCGAACTTTTTAGCCGATTTCTCGGCTATCTCAGCTTGTTCGACCAGTTCCTTCCAAGTGTGGGCCTTGACAGCCCCCATGCGAACTTCTACTTGATCCGAGAAGTTATGTCTGCATGTTTGTAAAAAGCATGGGTAAAGGCATCCCTGCTGGGCACATCAGAGATAGATTTCTGAACCGCTCAATGTATTCACGGACAGATTCGCCTTTCCTCTGCACAGTGGAAAGGAGCTTGTCCATGGTCACTTCGGTGTCATCCTCATAGAGAGAGGAACCGAGTTTCCAGGTCGACCCAGGAATTGATAGAGCCCTGAGGAAGGCTTCGGAACTAGTCGAATGCCACCCCTTTCAAGGTGCCGATGAACAATCTAGCCATGATGGCGTCGTTGTTTAGAACATTACCGGTCTGGGACCGGAAATAGTAGATGTGCTGATTGGGCGAGCTCTTACCATCATACGTATGCAACGTTGGTGGTTTGAACTTTGGCGGATATGGCACTGAATCCCATTCCAGTGGGTAAGGACGGACTACCCCCACTTTCTTCAATTCATCCTTCTGAGCCAGGGATGAAATTTGAGCTTGAAGGCCTTTAAGGATTCGGCATCCAGGGAAGGGCCTCCCTTAGATCTCTCCGTCTTGGGCGGATCATTGCTGAGATGTCCCTCCTCGTCATGATTACTCCCGGTATCATCATTCCGGTTGCTGAGGAGCTGAGCGAGCATCTGTTGAATATTGTCCAGGGCCTCTTGCTGAGTTCTAGAGGTCTGCTCCTGAGCTTCCAAACGCCGACGAAGGTCGTCATTGGCGTTATCGGCCATATTGACCGATGCTTTGTCCGTCCGTATAGAACTGACTGTTGCTGAAGAGGCATACCCGCTGTCTTCATCTTCTCCATCAGATGATTGGGGTGATCGCCTGGACTGTGGCGAGATCAGGGCCTTTGAGGAAGAAGGCTGCTCATAGTTATAGGGTATTGCCACCCTAGACCTGGTGTTTCGGAAAACACCTTCTTCGCGCACCAAGACTTCACCTAAGCCTGGCAGTAATTTGGATCTGGGGAGTTACAAGGGGTGTCGTCAGATGCTTGACTTCCTCTGCGCGGCTCTCGCCCCTTCCAGTCATGTTGACGGATGCAGAGGCTGGATCTGGTGAGCCGCCCCTTCTGAGATGCTTCATTGGGATGTGCGCAGACAGTCGATCAAAGACTGATCGCTGGTATGGAGAAGTGGCGAGGGTCGGTCGTAACCAACACTGCATAGAATGGACCATCACCAACTGGCATCCACTTCGTCGACAACAGGAGGAAGTAGTCTGGAAATGCTTCAATCTCCGCTTGTCCGCCAAGAATTCTCGCAGGTCGGCCCTGTAGGGGCCTGAATAATCTGGTATATGGGACAACGCATCGTTCCCCTTATTCCTGCAGAAAGATTAGCACCAAATAGTGCTCTGGTTCTAGCCTCGCGGCTGCAAACCCGATGAGTACGCTGAGGTACAATAGCCTCGCTTGTGAGGACAAGGCTAGCAATAGGCATTTTGCTCTAGGCGACGGTATGATTGCCATCTTGACTTTATGGTTGGCAGCATTGTTGGCGCAGGCGGGCATCTTGCCTTTTTTTCATAAGAGAGGCACGGCTTTGGCGCGGCTACGCCTGAAGCTTCAGCAGAGGACTTCTGTTTAGGCTTCCATATCCGCTTTGGCAGAGGATGCATAGGTTCGCAAGGAACCTGACTAGCCACATGAGAGGCTGCGGGGTGTTGGCAGAATTTCTGCCTCTGGTTTCTGATTTGAAACCTTGGCCATGAAGACCTTCTTGTGCTTCCGTGCTCGAAGCATCAAGCCACCCCCAGAGAGGACTTCTTCAAATCTTCTTTGATTGCTCCGGACGACTAGGTTCTTGAAGGTGCAGAACTTGGACCGTGGGCGTGCTTCCTTGTTGCGCCAAAGGACCGCAGCAGGTTTGTAAAGAACCTTTTCTGTCTCCGCAGAGACTGTCCTTGAAGAAGATTAGCCAGAGAGGATCTGGCTGCCACGGCTTTTCTAAATTCAGAGATAGACCCTAAGGTCTGATCGTCGCATTGCGACACTTGATCCTCGGCAGTGGAGAGATCGGTCCCCAGCGGAGTCGCCATCTTGTTTTCCATTATGTTTGCAAAGGGGAAAACTTACAAAAAAAAGTTTGAGGAGCTAAATTACAAGTATTCTTAAAAAAGATTACAAGTAGATCTCCTCAGAGATTCTGGAGAAGTGTGCCGATAGGAGTCTGGTCAGCGCGCGACCACTTTGTCCCTTTGACGATGCGAGCGAATAGATTCCCTTCTCGCCTGGTTCCGGGAATCAGAGAATAGAGGTTGGTAGAACCCTCTTGCTACTTCTCAAAAGACCGCCTTCTGTGAGGAATTCCTTCTCGCCTGGTTCCGGAGATTCCTTGAGAAAAAGGGGTTGTGGGGTATCGCCACCCTGAAAAGAGAAGTATTTCTCTTGAAGATCTCTGAATTAGAGATCGCACGGTGCGTTGATGAAGAAGTCCGATCTTGGAAGACGCCAATCTCGCCGATGATCAATTGATGATCCTCCTCGATCTGATGCGATCCCTCTCCCTTGTGCCCCTGACGGGCTATTTATAGGGAGAGCAAGGGTATAATCGTCCCCTTTGAAGATATAGAAACAGATTGAACTGAATCTGTTTGAATCTGGAAAGTAGCCTTGCTGCGAGGCTAAAATAGCTTCTGCGGAGCTAGAAAATGGCAAGTCGGTTGATCTTCCGATTGTTATGATCCTTTCCATATCGTTGGAGGATTTCCCCTGATCCTCTTACTCGTTTCAAGAGAGTCAAGAGATTGTGGCAATCACCTGCCATATTTGAATCCTGATTGGATTTGATTTGTTTGAATCCAATCTCATCAGGAGATTTGATTGGTCAAAGGTTGACCGTAGTAGATCAATAGCGGAGCTGCGCGCTTTGAAGCTCATAGCGGAGCTAAAGGCAATCCTTGGCGAAATCCGAAAAGAGGCTTTTCGGCGAAGCTGTCAATTAGCTTCCTGGCGAAGTTGGATGATGCTAGCCTCTCAATCGAGGCTATCTCCTTGGGCTAAAGTAATGCTAAACGCTAGCATTTTAGACCTGCTGAGGTCTGTTTAGAAACAATCCGGGTTCACTGTTCTGCTTGCTGGATCAGTGGAGTCCAAGTTGCTTCCTCGTCCCTTGGAGGTGGGTGAAAACTGGTCTTCAGCTCGTCTGTCGCTAGACATTGTTCGGACCAATGAGAATCTTGTCTTTTTTAAGTGTCAACACTTTTGATACTAAAACAAATTAAATTATTTCTCCTTTTCATAAACATAAAACATGTTTACAAAACATGCATATAATCTCAAATTCTTCTCCCCTTTTTGTCAATCATCAACAAAGGGGTGAAAGAATAGAAAACAAAATGTTCTCCCTTTTTGTCTAAAACAAAAACAATGTCAAAAAGGGGTACAATCAAATATGATACCAATTAAAAAAATGTGTCAATGAGGTGTATCTTGATACCAATTGATAAATAAACAAATAAAATCTTGATACCAATTGAAATTATTATTTCCTATAAACATATGATACCAAATTAAAAATCAATATTAATTTTTTTAATCATTTTTCATCATAAAGTAAGGGAGTGGAATACAAAACAAATGGTAATACCAATTGAAATATGAAATACGAAATACGAGTTTTCTCCCCCTTTATGAAATACGAACTAAAACGATGCATAAGCTTGTATTAAGATACAATTGAAAAACTAATCAATTGAAACATGATAATCATAAAAACTCAAGCTTTAGCATAAACAAAATTTGTGATATTTTTGAGCACAAAATAAAACATATATATGTATGAAAAATTAGATACCAATCGAAATGATACCATTTGAAGTGAAAGCATACATACATAAAGATATATGAGTATACAAGAAATGTCAATATTGATATCAATTAAAAAAATATCCAATGATACCAATTGAAACAACAATAATATCAAATTATATCTCATATTTCCTACCACCCATTTCATACTCATGTTTAAATAGATTTCAATAAGAGCATACAAGGCATGGTCTCCCAACCAGCCGCCCTTAGAAGGTAGAGGTTTCAAAAATAGGTTTGAAAAATATAGTATGTATGAAAACTTCTCCCATAACAAAGAATCTCGCAACTAGCTAAATGGAAAAACTTGTAAACTAGTACGAAATCCTTCAAGCAAGGAATAAAATAAAAATATTTTTCATGAAACATGAAATTCACATGATAGCCAACACTCAAAGTCAATGAAGCATGAATATGACTCATGAAAACAATCATGAGAAAACAAGAAGGGTGAGTGTACTAATAAAATGTGAAGAACATAATCATGAAAGCTAGGCAATAAGCTCAATATTCCTTAAAATAAGAAAATCATCAAAACTCGATTTCTTCAAGGCATATGTATGTCAAGTACAAACTAAAGTATACATACATATCCAAAACATAATGAGTCCACAAATGTATATGCATGAAGGCACGTGGCTTAATGATGTATATGTATAATCAATAGTTTAGACAAGATGGACATATACATGAAGTAAAACTCATGATCATAAAACATGTCCAAAATTGGGAATATAAGTTAAAATGCATGAATCATCAAAAACTAGACTATATTGGCACATCTAATGGGTACAAATAAGCGTTCAAGCACAAACATATAAAAATTATTTGTGGCCCACTATATGTGTAAGTATATATCCTAGTTTTAATGAAAACTAACACTTAAACATATATTCAAAACTTGAAGCATAAAACGAGACATAAATCAACATGATAATCATAAAAATGATCATTATGTAAATCCACATGCTATTAGACCTATGATATCATAATAGCTAAACAATGGTGAGAACACAACATATGGGTCCATATAAACATGGGTGATCTCAAAAAGCTATACGTGCATGTCAATGATCTAATAATCATGGCATTTAACATAATAAATTTAAACATCAAAACATGAAACATCAAAACAAAACAAAATCATAAACATACATATGGTCATTATGTATATGTATGTGCAATAGATCTAGGACATACATATTAATTAAAAACAAAGTGAGAACACATAGATATAGATCCATATTAAACATGGGTGTCTCAAATAACTAAACATGTATATAACTGATCTAAGTCATATGGCATAATCATAATAATCAATAAAACAGACATGCTATAAATTGATGAACATGAAAAGCATGCAAATATAAACGAGAGTTAGAGATCGATACCAAAACGATGAAGGCACCTCTCTAGTTCTCCAAACCAAGGTGGTCTTCCCACCAAACTTTCCTTGAAAGTGATGCATCTAAATAATCCTCATGAAGCACGGAACGCATCCACCTCAAGGTACCGCAACTCTCACGTCATGCGAGAGCCCACATCTACATCAAACACAATAGGGGTGGTCTTTGGTACCCATATCCTTTTGGGTCCATGGGGGTTAGTACCTTTCCTAACTCATACAAATTTAATTGCTAAATTTGAATCATGTAAACGATCATAGCAAAATTTAGTAAGATGGGCCTTACGTCCACAATGTGTACAAGTGTACACATGAGCATACATTTGATGGGTATGATCGTGAGGAGCATGTGTATGCCGTGTATGGTGTGCATGCATAATAGGAACTTGTTTCTTTCGAAACAAAGATTCCAACCGTGTATGATTCATGGCACAATGGCTCAAAGTGGAGCCCAAACAATCAACACTTTTCTTCAAAATATTATATCATTTTCAATACTTGAAGATAAAATGAAGCATGCAATAGATGTGCTAGGTGAGGCTACACTAGTATGGCAAACATGTGAATCTATATCATTTTTCAAAGATTATTTTTGTTTAAAACTAAATCTAATTCTTTTGAAATAAACTCAATTTCATTTTTCAAAGAATGGTTGTCCTTTAAAATAAAATCTAATTTTGAAGATAAGACCTCATTGTTTTTCACAACATCATCACAATCATTTTTTACTTTTCAAAAATTCATTTTCCTTTATGGCAAGGTCTAGTTGAGATTTAAGTGAGTCACGTTCACTACAAATCTCTTCCTTCTCTTGCAAAATCAAATCAAATTTTGAACACAAATCCTTATATTCTTCTTTTAGTTCAAAATTCTTCTTTTTCAAAAGATCATGTTTTTCCAAAAAAATTTCAAACTTTGTAGCAAGTTCCATATTTAAGGTTTGAACTTCTAAACACCCATAGCAATAGGAACTAGTGCTAGCATCTAGTTGAGATTCTGATTGTACCTCAAGGGAGTCATTCCCTTGGACCATGAGGCAACTTTCATCGGACTTGTCTTTCCTAGATCTCCTCATCTTATCGATGATCTTTGGTAGCTCGGGAGAAGTTAAAATGCTCCATACTGCAAAAGCCTAATCATAGTGAGCAAACACATGTAATAAATCTTTATCAAGAGATGCTCTAAGTACTTTAAGGCTAATGCATTGGCCTTTTATGTTTGCTATCATTGGGGTAGGATTCCTTGGTAATGGCTTGATAAACTTTATATCCTAATGCTTTCAAATGACAACTCATCTTGGCCTTCCAAATATCAAGTCTATAAATATCAAACATAGGAGGGCTATCCATGAGTGCAAATTATATGTGTGCAAGTGCAAATGCAAATGATAGATTAGCAAACTAAGATCTCACTCCTAGGTGGTTAAACCTAATATCAGGAGCGTAGGCTCTGATACCAATTGAAATCACCTAGAGGGGGGTGAATAGGTGATAATGCTAATCTAATGAACTAAATGCAGAATTTAAAAACTAATTACAACAACACTTAATACAACCAACGAGTGTAGCCGAATTCCCGGTGAAGGGCTCTGGACTAACTCCTCTTGATTCCTCTGAATAAGAGTTGAGGCGCTATGTAAAGCTCTCGTGGTTAAGTATAAGTGAGGCACACAACACACAAGCATGTATATGATATAGCAATATGAATCAATGCACAAAGTAAAGAGAGAGAAAGTAAGAGTCAATGGATCAAGCGCAAACAACAAGATTTGTTTCGAGGTTCGAGCACCCAGCTCTACATCCCCGCCTTCACCCAGAAGGATTTCGAATCCACTAGCTTGTCCACACAGGACTCCCACACAGAAAACCTCCACCGAGGATTTGGGGCAATACAATAACTAGGAGTACCCAACTCCTCTCTTTACAACCACAACTCTCACTAGAGGCTAAGCACCAAGCCAACAAAACTATCACCTCACAACTTGAGGGATAAGCACAAAGTTAAACAAGGATCACCTCACAACTTGAGGGATACAACCCAATTGCACAACCTCCTCAACACTATGAGGGAAAGGCACAAAGCCAAGCAATAATTAGGGTTTACAACTTGGTGATCAAAAGATCACAAGCCAATCTCTTTTTCTCACAAACACAAAGACCCTATAGATAGGATAGTTTGAAGCTCAAGTGTGAGAAAAACCAAAGGAATGGAAAATAACTACTTAAAGAAAATCCTTGGGAAAAACTAGAGGTAAAGATGAAGAAGTTGAATCAAAACACTTTTCCAAAAATTACTTTTCTTTGATTTTCCAAACCCTAGAAAAACACCAAATAGATTGTAAAGATTTGAGCCAAAAACTTCTTTTTGATTGTTGTAAAAATACTAGTAAGATCAGAAATTTAGCACTCCAAAAACTTGTCTTAAACTATTAAGAGAAAACCCTTTTATAGCTTCTTCAAATAACTAGCCGTTGCAGCCAATTATAGTCAGATTTGACCATCCGGTCGATTGGCCGGTCGACCGGCCAACGGTCAATTTTTGACCGTTAGCAGATACCGGTCGACTGCCCGGTCGACCGGGCCCTGAACCAGATAGCAACGGCTCTCTGGACGGTCGACCGGGCGACCGGAGCAACCCGAGAGTGGGTTGCTTTCAGTCGGTCGACCGCTCGGTCGACCGGCTTAATGGGCAGGCCAGCGTGTACGTTTTGTGTACGTCGGTCGACCGGTCCGGTCGACCGACTCTGGGTCCGGTCGACCGCCAGAGCCTGGCAGGCTATATTATGGGACAGAAAACATAGGTTTTTAATGGCTTAAAAATTCCCATAAAATCTCTAAAATTCCACAAAAATAGTTTTATCATTATACCTTGAAATACAAACTTGTGTTAAAAATTTCAATACAAATCTCAAACATTTTGAACCATTTTTGTGTTAAGAAAATATTGCCGAAAACCAAAACCTGTATTTTTCCAAACTTGAATTTTCCAAATGAACATCCGTTTTTTCCAAAACTTATCCAAATACGAAAACATGATACTTAAACACTTTGAAGCATATTGCATATGGATAGAAATTCAATATACAAGAAACATATATATTTTCATGTTTTTGACTTTTAATTCAAAAATATGTTTTGTGAAAATACAAAACCTAAACCACATGAATAGGTAAGTCAAAATAAGTTGTCTAGGAAGTTAAGCAAGCATGTATATAGAATGAATCTACTATACATAAAACCATTTAAACTTATTTTGATCTAACTATTCATGAAAACCAATATCGGTTAAACCAAAAACGAAAATCAATATCCAAAACATAAAACGTGTGTGTGTTGTGAACTTGAGCATATCACACTATTCTAATCTTTACACATG
Organism: Agave tequilana; assembly: GCA_038442645.1. Taxonomy (NCBI): domain Eukaryota; kingdom Viridiplantae; phylum Streptophyta; class Magnoliopsida; order Asparagales; family Asparagaceae; genus Agave; species Agave tequilana. Next base: position 52,117 of record JAVJIF010034317.1, on the reverse strand, counting down.
GATCTAAAACATAAACTAAATTAGGATACCGAAGTCTTCCTGTAGAGCGCCGTCTCCAAGCCGACTCGATCCAAAACTCCGTGATCCACCGAGCTAGACTCCAACGAGTGCTATGTATGATCTTGTTGCTCGGGCTCTTGAATCACCATGTGAATAGCTCCAAAACACCTTTGTTGAAGCTAGTCACCTACTAACATCTTGATTAGAGATCTGAAACTAAAATCACAAGATTATTAGTAAACATAACTACATGAGTTAATCATCATCAAAACTAGAGTGGAAGGCCTCTGGGCCAACAGTTTCGAAAGAGTTAAAATTCTCTTAAGTTAAGAACCTCAAACGCGGGTTTTATATACAAAACTCGTATTTCAAGATCTAAGTTCAGAGTTTGTCACACTTGCGTCAAAAGACTTGTGACTTAGAATTAAAAGTCAGTCAGATCTCTTCATCAAGAAGCCTGAAAGACGCGACTTTCGAACACGGGTGCATCAATCAGACTTCAAGAAGAGATCAAGAGATCAAGTTTCTTCAATGGATAAGAAGATAGAAACTCAGAAGGACTGAGTATTGTTGGCCCGAAGGCCCATCACTCTAGTTTTGATGATGATCAACTCATTTAGTTATAGTACTAATGATCTTGTGTTTAATTAGTGACAGATTTATGATCAAGATCTTAGTAGGTGCATAGCTTCAACAAAGGATTTGAAGTCAAGTTTTGGAGCTAGCACGGTTTGATCCAAGAGCCATTGGATCGTGTTTGGACCAAGTCAAGAAGATGAGAAGGCTTCAAGTGAAGACTTCAAGAAGATGAAGACTTGTGTCTAGGTTTGTTTTAGAAGATTTTATTTTTAGATAAAATGTAAAGGATAGAATAGTTGGTGGATTGCTCAAGTACATATACACACACACTCTTGATAGTTTTATTTTTACAAAAGATTTTTATTCTAGAAAAATACATGTTTGATTTTTGGTATTCAAGTTTATATGTTTTAACCAAAACCATATTTAGAGCTAAATGTCAAAAACATAGATATTTCACCATGTTTGTATAGTGGATCATATCCATACACTCTATGCTTTCAAAGTTGTTTAAATATCTTGTTTTTGTATTTAGAGAAGTTTTAGAAAAGATAAGTTTTAGAAAAACCAATTTGGAAAATACAGTTTTTCATTTGAGCCAATATTTCCAAGTTACAAAAATAGTTCAAATTGTTTGTAACATGTCTTGATTTTGTGCAAGCATGTTTGATTAATCAAAGTATTATATTGAAACTATTTTTGTAGATTTTTCAGTATTTTATGGGATTTTATTTAAGCCAAAAAAATGACCAAGTTTTCTTTCCCAAAATTCCTGTCCAGGCTTCAGCCGGTCGACCGGGACGGTCGACCGCAGTTTGAAGTCGGCCGACCGACTCGGTTGACCGACGTGCACAGACGTGCACGCCTTTGTGCACTGGAGGGCCGGTCGACCGACCCGGTCGACCGCTAGAGAGCTTCTGCTCTCTGGAAAACCCTGGTCGACCGGATCGGTCGACCGACAGAGAGACTGCTCTCTGTTCCAGTAGCTCGGTCGACCGAGCGGTCGACCGTTGCTCCAACGGTCGGAAAAATGACCGTTGGCGGTTGACCGGCTGGTCGACCGGCAGTTCTGACAGACCCCAACGGCTAGTTTTCTAGCCCTATAAATTTGGGGGTTTGGGCATTATTTTTCTCCAAGATTTCTAGTGGACTTTGAGCCAGTTTTTCTCACTTCTTTAAAAGAGTTTTCTCCACTAAATTGAGAGCTAATACTTCCAATCAAAAGGGATTTTTATCAAGAGTGTTAAAAGAGATTTTCTTGAGTTTTTCCTCCACCATTCTCATCCTTGTTTTCTCACAAATACTTGAGCAATCCATTGATCATTCATCCTATAGGAGTATTTTTGTGAGAGGATTTTAGGTGATCAAGAGTTGTGATCACCAAAGTTCATCTTTGTTCTTTGAGGAGGTGGACGTGTGTGTCCGCGGTGTTTCGAGTTCTGGTGCGAACTTGGTGTTTGAGGTGGGGCCTCGGCGAGCTTGTGGGCTTGCGGTGTGTACGGACTAGAGAGAGTCCATGGAGTTCTAGTGGGAACTCGTTGTAGATGTTGCGGCACCGAGTGATCCGGTGGGATCGATTTTAGTGGAAATCCTTCGTTGTCGAAGGCGGGGATGTAGAGCAAGTGTGCTCGAACCTCAAAACAAATCCCTTGTGTTTGCGATTGCTTACTCTCTCTCTCTCTTAGTCTCTTGTTTATATCTTGCATACTTTTATTGTGTTTATCATTATATGCTTGATATACATTGTGCTTAATTGATATACATGCTTGGGTTTGTTTGCTAACACTTCTATTTAACCAAGAGAGCCAACGCGGCACCTCAACCCTTATCTAGGGGAATCTAGAGGAGTTAGTCCAGAGCCCTTCACGGGGAATTCGGCTACACTCTTGTGTTGTACGTGGTGTTTAGTTTAAATAGTTTGTTTAGGTCATAATAGTTTTTAATTCCGCATTAATTGTCATTGAGTGACCATTAGATTAGCCATCACCTATTCACCCCCCTAGGTGATCCTACAAGTATTTCATGGATGTTGGCCCAATGGCCTTCCACTCTAGTTTTGATGATGATCAACACTCATGTAGTTATGTTTACTAATATTCTTGTGTTTCTAAGTTTCAGATCATTAACAGGATATTAGGTTGGTGATTAGCTTCAACAAGATGATTAGAAGCTATTCATGATGATTCCGGTGCCAAAGCTTAAAGATCATACCTTTGCACTTGGAGAATCACGGAGTTTGGACCGAGTCTACTTGAAGATGAAGATCGTCAAGAAGACTTTATCTAGTTTAGTAGAGTTTGTGTTTTAGATCCATATTTGTAAAGCTTAGTTTAGTTGATATGCTCAAGTGCACAAATCACACACGTTTTATGATTGAGTTTTGGTTTTCATGAATAGTTTATCAAAACAAGTTTAAATTGATATATGTATAGTTGCTTCATTCTATACATGCATGCTTAATTTTTTAAACAAACTTATTTTGACTATCCTATTCATGTTTTGGAAAATTCTAGTTTGATAAAATACAAGTTTTGTTTTTTGATATAAATTGGCAAGACACAAAAATGAATTGATATGTTGATATATTGTCTTGAAATTTTTATCACATGTTTATGTTTCAACATAAAATGATAAAACAATTTTTATGGTATTTTTAAAAGAGATAAAAGATTTTTTAGAAAATATTTTTCCAAATTTTTCTGACCTGGTTTTGTGCTGACAGGCTGGTCGGCCGACCGGGACGGTCGACCGCACCAAGGGCCGGTCGACCGATCCGGTCGACCGATGTGCACAGACGTGCACGTCTGTTAGGCACAGTGGACGGTCGACCGAGCCGGTCGACCGGGTCTGAGAGCTCTGCTCTCGGTTTGTTTCGGTCGACCGGGCCGGTCGACCGCTATTGCCCAACGGTCACATTTTTGACCGTTGGCGGTCGACCGGACCGGTCGACCGGCAGTCTGTCAGACTGCCAACTCAGCCTAACGGCTAGTTTTGTATAGGGGCTATATAAACCCCATCTCTTTGGGGATTTTGGCCAAGTTTTTTAAGGAGAAAAATTTCTGGTTTCTAGAGGTTTTAAAACAAGTTTTCAAAAGTGTTTGGGGCTTTAATTCTTCAATCTTTATTGTTTTAGGTTTTTGGAAAAATCAAAGAAAAGAATATTTTGGGAGATTTGTCTTGGTTTTCATTCTATATCTTTTGCAAGGATTTTCCCAAGTGATTTTCTTTGTTGCTAGTGTTCCAAACACCTAGTTTTCCACACTTGAGCTATATCTTCTATCCTAAACTATTAGGATCTTGTTTTGTGGAAAAGAAAAAAAAAAAGAAGTGTTTGAGGTTGTTTGTTGTAAACCTCATTGTTGTAAACCCTCCTTCATTTGTTGTATCCCTCTTCGGTAGAGGTGATCGGAGTGGAGTTTGGTTGTGAGCCTCTTCGGTAGAGGTGTGTGGATGGGTTGTTGTATTGGCTACGGGCCTACCCCTCGGTTGTGAGGAGGTTGTTGTTGAGAGAGGAGTTAGGTACTCCATTGTTGTAAAAATCCTTCTCGGTGAAGGTTCCCTCGGTGGGAGTCCTCGGTGGACGGTATAGTGGATTGGAAATCCTACACGGTGGTGTAGGCGGGGATGTAGAGCAAGGTGCTCGAACCTCGAAACAAATCTTGGTGTTTGCGTTTTGATCCATTGTCTCTCTAACTCTCTCTCTCTTTACATTTGTGCAAAGCATCATTTCATACAAGCATCATACTTTCATAGCATTCATATTATATACATTGCTTGTGTTGCCTTGCATCTTTCATATTGTAATTTATCCTTGATTGCTTGGCTTGATTGTGTGTGCACATATTTCATATTGCTTGGATTGCTTGTGTGTGTGCCTAACTTGTACTCATCCAACAAGAGCTTCACATAGCGCCTCAACCCATTTCAAGGGGAATCAAGAGGAGTTAGTCCAGAGCCTCGCAAGGGGAATTCGGCTACACTTGTTGTATTGTATTAGTTTGTGCAACATTTGCATTAGCTTCCGCATTTAGCGCACTTAGTTTGCATTTAGTTTATTAGATTAGCACTTACACCTATTCACCCCCCCCTCTAGGTGTTTTTCAATTGGTATCAGAGCTAGTGCTCCTGATACTTAGGCTTAACATCCTAGGAGTGATCCATTTGCTTGCTAATCTCATTTGCATTTGTTTGTTTGCACATTCATATATAGTTTACCATGGACTTCATGACCCCTCCTAGCTTTGACCCTTCCAACATTGATGTTTGGAAGTATAGGATGTCCATGTACCTAAAGACCCTAGGTTTGCATGTTTTCCTTGCGGCCACCAAGAGATGTTATCTTGGTGATTGCAATCATATAGGGGCCAATGCACTAGCCCTAGAGGCTATTAGAAGCACATTACCTAAAGATTATCTTATGTGTGTTTCTAATCTTGATTCCGCTTTTGCAGTGTGGAACAAGTTGACAACAACCACCACCTCCAAGCTTCAATTGCCAATCCAAGAAGAGGAATCTAGCGGAGAATCCGAGCCACAACAATGCTATATGGTCCAAGGGAATGACTCCCTTGAGGTACATTCGGAATCTCAACTAGATAGTAATGATTGTGCTAGTTCTTCAAATGATTATGTTGATCCCCATGCCTTAAATGAAGAACTATCTATTGTTTGTGAAAAACTAATAGAAAAATATAACTTGTTGAAAAAGAAGAGTCTAGGAATTAATAATGAAAATAAAAATTTGATTGCTAGACTTGATGTTGTTTTGCAAGAGAAAGAGGAGATTGCTAATGAAAGGGATTCATTAAAATCTCAACTTGGTCTTGCACTTAAAGAAAATGAGTTTTTGAAAAATAAAAATGATTGCCATGTTCTTTTGAAGAAAAATGAAAACTTGTCTTCAAAAATTGATTTTGTTTAAAAGAGAATGTTGATTTGAAAAATAAAATTATTTCTATTTCAAATGATTTAGATGTGTGTTTAAAGAAAAACATTGTTTTGCAAAATAAGATGGATGCACATGTTTGCCATGCTAGTGTAGCCTCTTCATCTAGACTACCTAATGCATGTACCTCTTCTTCTAGGATTAATGATGATATTTGTATGCTAAAGAAGAGAGTAGATTGTTTGGGCTCCACTATGAGCCAATGTGCCATGAACCACTCACGGTTGGAAACCTTGGTTCGAAAGAAACAAGTTCCATCCTTTATGCATGCACACCCATCACGGCATACACATGCTTCACACGGACACCATCAACACAAGTATGCTCATGTGTACACATGTACACATTGTGGCCGAAAAGGCCATCTTGCTAAATTTTGCTATGATCGTTTACATGTTGAAAATTTAGCCAAGAAATTTGTTTGGGTTAGAGAAGGAACTAACTCCCATGGACCCAACAAGAAGGTATGGGTACCAAAGACCACCCCTCCTTTATTTGATGTAGGTGTGGGCTCTCACATGACGTGAGAGTGTTAGCACCTTGGAGTGGATGCGTTCCGGACTTCATGGAAATCAAATTGGATGTATCACTTTCAAGGGAAGATTTGGTGGAGATGACCACCATGTTTTGGAGACAAGGAGAGTTGCTTCTTCGGTTTTGGTAACAATCCTTTACTCCCATTTATTGTTTACATGCTTTCCACGTTTTAATGTTTATAGCATGTTTTTGATGTCTATGGATTAGTATGTTCATGCCATGTTTATTAGATCCTTGACATACATGTATAGTATTTGAGACACACTTGCTTATATGAACCCATACTTAGTGTTCTCACTTTTTGTTTAAGCTATAATGTACATCATGAATCTAATACATGTGAATTCACATAATAATCATGTATTTGTTTTATCATGATGATTTTCATATTGTGTTTTAATGCTTCATGTTTTGAATATATGTTTAGATGTTAGTTTTCATTAAGACTAGTTATATATTTGTACATATGATGGGCTACAAACAAATCTATATATGTTTGGGATTGAATGCTTGTTTGTTCCCATTAGATGTGCTAGTATAGTCTAGTTTTGATGATTCATACATTTTAAACTTGTATTCCATTTTTGGTATTTGTTTTTATGACTATGAGTTTTCATTTCATGTATATGTGTATTTTGCCAAACTTGAAGATATACATGTATACCCCTTGAGTCATTTGCCTTTCATGCAAATATCTATTATGGACTCAAAGTGTGTTTAAGGGATATGTATGTATACTTCTTGTGTTGACAAATCATACATATACCTTGAAAAGAATTGGTATCAAATTGTTTAAATGAAAAGCTAAATTTTCATACTTTTCATGCTTTTCATGTTTTCATGATTGTCATGTTTATTGTGTCAATATTTAACTTCATGTATATGTCCATCTTATCCAAACTATTGACTATACATGAGTATCCTTTTTGAGCCACGTGCCTTAATGCATATATTTTGTGGACTCGTTATGTTTTGGATATGTATGTATACTATAGTTTGTATTAGACATACATATGCTTTGAAGATTAGATAGTTTTGATGATTTTCGAGTTTTAAGGAATAATTGAGCTTAATGAAAATATTTTCATGATTATGATATTCACACTTTATTTGTACACTCACATCTATTGCTTGCTCATGTTTTGTTTTTCATGAGTCTTATTTTTGCCTAATTGAACTTGAGTGTTTGATATGATGTGAATTTCATGTTTGTGAAAAATAATTTTGTTTTATTCCTTGCTTGAAGGATTTCGTGCTAGTTAACAAGTTTTCCATTTAATTAGTTGCGGTGTTCTTCATTTTGGTAGTGATTTTCAAACAAAACTACATTTTCAAATCTATCTTTGAAAACCCCTACCTTCAAAGGGCGGTAGGATGGGAGATCATGTTCATATATGCCCTAAATTGAAAATCTTTAAAACTTGAATTATGATTGGGTGGTAGATAATATGATGTATACACTTGAACTTATTGTTATGTCAATTGGTATCATTGAACTCTTTCAATTGGTATCATTTTGATCTTCTTGTATACTCATATATGTTTTGTATGTATGTATGCTTTAAATTCCAAGTATATCAATTTCTATTGGTATCTATCTTTCATACATATATATGTTTGTGTTTATGCTAGTGCTTGAGTTTCAATTTTGTTTAAATTGATTACTTTTAAATTGTTATCAAGACTATGCATGTCTTTAGTTTGTTTTTCATAAAGGGGGAGAAAATTTGATTTTGTATTTCAATTGGTATTTGTACTCCCACTCTTTATGATTAAAAGTTGTTATTTTAAACATATGATATCAACATCAAATTATATGTTTATTTTCAAAATGAAATATATTATTACAATTGGTATCAAAATTTGTGTTTAGACTTTCAAAATTTGTTATGTTGTTTTACAATTGGTAATTTGTTATGTTTAATTACAATTGGTATTTTCAAAATTTTGTTTAAAGAAAATATTCAAAGTTTTGATTTGTATTTCCTATATGCAAGGAGAGCTTAACATCTCTCTTACATATAGATTCATGTTGAGTATATTATAAATTGAGGAGCTTGACAACTCTTCTTTATATGATATACGTGTGTAGGGGAGCTTCACATCTCCTCTTATGCATTACATAATATGTGTTATGTGAATTGGGGCTTGTCATCCCTTCTTCATGTAATGCATGTGTAGGGAAGCTAACTTAGCGTCTTCCTCTTCATGAATGTATATAGCATATAACATATATTGATTCTTGTTTATTGGTATCAAGATGCTTCATTGACATATTTTTTAATTGATATCATGTTTGTAGTCACCCCTTATTGATTTTTTTTGTTTTAGACAAAAAGAGGGAGAACATTGTTTGTATTATTTTGATTGACAGAAAGGGAAGAAAGATTTTTACCCCTCATTTTATCTATGGTTTTGATTGTTTACCCCTTTGTTGATGATTGACAAAAAGGGGGAGAAGTATTTATGTTTTATATGCATATATTATGTTTTAATATCAAGAATATTAAGTTTAATTGTTTATTAAGTTTAATTGATATCCAAAGCTTGCTTTGTAATTGTTGTAATTGGTATCTAGAGTTTATATATGCTTCTTTATGTTTTTACATATATTGAGTTCATGCATAAGCAAATAAACATAAATATATGAAAAATATGTATGTCTCTTGTTTAGAATCATAAGTTTTCATTGCATATTTATTTATTCATTTGTTATGCATGAGTTAAGGGGGAGCTTCTTTGAAGCTTATCTTTAATCCATGCATATATAACTCCATGAGTTTTGTCATCATCAAAAAGGGGGAGATTGTTGGCCCAATGGCCTTCCACTCTAGTTTTGATGATGATCAACACTCATGTAGTTATGTTTACTAATATTCTTGTGTTTCTAAGTTTCAGATCATTAACAGGATATTAGGTTGGTGATTAGCTTCAACAAGATGATTAGAAGCTATTCATGATGATTCCGGTGCCAAAGCTTAAAGATCATACCTTTGCACTTGGAGAATCACGGAGTTTGGACCGAGTCTACTTGAAGATGAAGATCGTCAAGAAGACTTAGGTATCTAGTTTAGAGTTTGTGTTTTAGATCCATATTTGTAAAGCTTAGTTTAGTTGATATGCTCAAGTGCACAAATCACACACGTTTTATGATTGAGTTTTGGTTTTCATGAATAGTTTATCAAAACAAGTTTAAATTGATATATGTATAGTTGCTTCATTCTATACATGCATGCTTAATTTTTTAAACAAACTTATTTTGACTATCCTATTCATGTTTTGGAAAATTCTAGTTTGATAAAATACAAGTTTTGTTTTTTGATAAAATTGGCAAGACACAAAAATGAATTGATATGTTGATATATTGTCTTGAAATTTTTATCACATGTTTATGTTTCAACATAAAATGATAAAACAATTTTTATGGTATTTTAAAAGAGATAAAAGATTTTTTAGAAAATATTTTTCCAAATTTTTCTGACCTGGTTTTGTGCTGACAGGCTGGTCGGCCGACCGGGACAGTTGACCGCACCAAGGGCCGGTCGACTGATCCGGTCGACCGATGTGCACAGACGTGCACGTCTGTTAGGCACAGTGGACGGTCGACCGAGCCGGTCGACCGGGTCTGAGAGCTCTGCTCTCGGTTTGTTTCGGTCGACGGGCCGGTCGACCGCTATTGCCCAACGGTCACATTTTTGACCGTTGGCGGTCGACCGGACCGGTCGACCGGCAGTCTGTCAGACTGCCAACTCAGCCTAACGGCTAGTTTTGTATAGGGGCTATATAAACCCCATCTCTTTGGGGATTTTGGCCAAGTTTTTTAAGGAGAAAAATTTCTGGTTTCTAGAGGTTTTAAAACAAGTTTTCAAAAGTGTTTGGGGCTTTAATTCTTCAATCTTTATTGTTTTAGGTTTTTGGAAAAATCAAAGAAAAGAATATTTTGGGAGATTTGTCTTGGTTTTCATTCTATATCTTTTGCAAGGATTTTCCCAAGTGATTTTCTTTGTTGCTAGTGTTCCAAACACCTAGTTTTCCACACTTGAGCTATATCTTCTATCCTAAACTATTAGGATCTTGTTTTTGTGGAAAAGAAAAAAAAAAGAAGTGTTTGAGGTTGTTTGTTGTAAACCTCATTGTTGTAAACCCTCCTTCATTTGTTGTATCCCTCTTCGGTAGAGGTGATCGGAGTGGAGTTTGGTTGTGAGCCTCTTCGGTAGAGGTGTGTGGATTGGTTGTTGTATTGGCTACGGGCCTAACCCCTCGGTTGTGAGGAGGTTGTTGTTGAGAGAGGAGTTAGGTACTCCATTGTTGTAAAAATCCTTCTCGGTGAAGGTTCCCTCGGTGGGAGTCCTCGGTGGACGGTATAGTGGATTGGAAATCCTACATGGTGGTGTAGGCGGGGATGTAGAGCAAGGTGCTCGAACCTCGAAACAAATCTTGGTGTTTGCGTTTTGATCCATTGTCTCTCTAACTCTCTCTCTTTACATTTGTGCAAAGCATCATTTCATACAAGCATCATACTTTCATAGCATTCATATTATATACATTGCTTGTGTTGCCTTGCATCTTTCATATTGTAATTTATCCTTGATTGCTTGGCTTGATTGTGTGTGCACATATTTCATATTGCTTGGATTGCTTGTGTGTGTGCCTAACTTGTACTCATCCAACAAGAGCTTCACATAGCGCCTCAACCCATTTCAAGGGGAATCAAGAGGAGTTAGTCCAGAGCCTCGCAAGGGGAATTCGGCTACACTTGTTGTATTGTATTAGTTTGTGCAACATTTGCATTAGCTTCCGCATTTAGCGCACTTAGTTTGCATTTAGTTTATTAGATTAGCACTTACACCTATTCCCCCCCTCTAGGTGTTTTTCAATGGAGACAACTAGTTCCTACCCAGAGAAGAATTCTCTAGAAGTTGAACTTATGCATCAAGGTGCGGCCGTAAAAGCACTTAAGGCGATGCTTTTTAATCTTGAAATCACTTGACAATAATAATCTTGGGAGAAGATTAAAGGAAAGCATGAAAATTTTGAGCTCTTGCTGTTCATTGTAACACATCCCCTTGAAGGGAAGATAGACAAATCAAGACGAAGACCCTCAGAGCGCATGCTCTCAAAGGGAAACAACCTAAATAATGGATTGTTAAAGGGATAAGGCCTATTTATAGGCAAGCCATAAGGCTTACAATTAATGGCATAAAAATTAAAGCCATCAGCTTTAATTCTCGCACGAACATCAAGTCCAATAAGGAGCTGACGCGTGGATTGCCACTTCAGGAAACATCGAAGGATACAAGTCCCCAATCGTTAACGCCGACTTGGCATTAAAAGATCCAACAAGATCTTTAAGATGGGTTGCATGTGATGTTTAGGAAGCTGCGTCGGGCGCAGACTCAAATGTTGTGTCCACAAGTCCGCGACCTTTCATAGACCAAAGCTACATCCAGTCAACAGGATGAGAGCTGCATCTTCACTTCAAAGATCGCGTCCCTCCAAAGGTCGCATCTCTTCAGCAAGACCAAAGTTGCGTCCAGTCAACAGGATGAGAGCTGCGTCTTTACTTCAAAAATCGCATTCCTCCAAAGGTCGCATCTCTTCAGCAAGACAAAAGTTGCGTCCAGTCAACAGGATGAGAGTTGCGTCTTCACTTCAAAGATCGCGTCCCTTCAAAGGTCACATCTCTTCAGCAAGACCAAAGCCGCGCCTAGTCAACAGAGTGAGAGCTACGTCTTCACTTCAAAGATCGCGTCCCTCCAGAGGTCGGTTTCTTCAGCAAATTAATAGATGCATCTCCACTCTGAGTGAGGACTACGTCTCTAAAGCAACATGACCCCTGCGTCTATAAGACTTGCATTCAGTATTTGCTTCTGCAAATTAGTTCAACAGTATACTGGCATAAACAGATGACTGTTTATCCCTGGTTCAACAGTACGCCAACAACTAGCTCAGAGCACTGAGGAGGTCTGGACTGCGTATCTAGACACTCACCACGATCATCTCTGGTGGCTTCAAAGGGTTTTACAGTACACTCACGAAGACTATACTCCAGACGAGATCAAGCTAAGAGTATCTCAAATGATTGTCAGTCCAATCATGAGAAGTATGAATTCAACCAGAGTCTAAAGTATTTCAAAATCCGTCCCAGTCAACCGCGGAATATCGAAAACTTTGGAGGGGGTTCTGTAGGCTGTCTAAAAATCACTGAAGACAAGTCATCAAAAAGCAGAATCCAAACTCCAGACGCAAGGCTAATCATCGCCACCAGCGCAGTACCAAGACGCGAGGGTTGAAACTCGCGTCTCAACATCACTGCAAGGACCAAGACGCGGAGCGTGAAAGTTGCGTCTCAGCATTATTGTAGTACAAAGATGTAGAGTCCAAAGCCCACGTCCCACGTGAAGCTTGACGCAGAATTAGAAGCTCACGTTTCTCAAGCATCACCTCAATGGTAAAATGCAAGGCCCAAAGCCTGCGTCTCAGTTATAACTTCCCTCATTACTGGGTCAATTACTGCCCACGTAATGAGGGCGTTAACTCTCATTATGGAGTATTTTTAGGAGACACTTTTACCCCCTAAAGCCTCTATAAATAGCCCAATTAGCTATGGAAAAGGGGTCGGAAAAATCTAGTCAGAAGAACTTCAGTTGTAAGCCATAGAAAGACCGAGATCTCCAGCTAAAAGAAAGAGAGAGTTCAACTCTTCTAACAACTTGCTGTGTACAAGTTTGTTTTTACCTACAATCTCTTTGAGATTCTTGTTGGACAGAACCTGTGTTACTTCATCCACCATCCAAAGAGAGGATTCCCAAGAGGTCCTGATGTTCACCCGGTCAACAGAAAATAAGATTCACTTTCCATCCCACATCAAGAACCTGGCATTAACAATGAGGAGATTTGAGCTTGAATATCTCCCCTCTCTTGTGAAAGGATTATTGATCCGCTATAATTTTCTTTACTATCAAATAAAGAATTTACCCATTGATCTTCAATTTTTCCTTACCAAACAATGAGATGCTTCCTTGCTTCAAATTCTCTCTCTCTCTCTCTCTCTCTCTCTCTCTCTCTCTCTCTCTCTCTCTCCCCCCCCTTATTTATGTGCGGAATTTGAAGGGGAACTGGTCAAAGTCGGCACCCTGGAAGACCCAGGGGCAAGGGTTGTTTTGTTTTGTGACTTGTGGGCCACCTTTTTTAGTTTTTTGGGCTTGGTTCAATGGCTAGGCTAATGGGCTGCAATTATAAACTACTATTTTTTTTAAAAAAATGGACAGGGCTGCAGCCCAGCCTAGCCCATATAATAGCTCCACCCTTGATGCACACCCTTTATACACATGTTCATCATGTTCACACGCATGACACTTTGTATGTTAGAGTGTACACATGTACATGTTGTGATCATAAATGCCACCTTGCAAAATTTTGTTAAGGTAGATTAAATATTTCTAATTTTGCAAGTAAGAATATTTAGGTTAGAAGAGGTACTACCCCAAAGACTCAAGAAAGTTTGGGTACGAAAATTCACTCCTATTATTTTTAATGTAGGTGTGAGCTCTCACAAGACGTGAGAGACTTGGTGCGTTGTTGGTGGATGCATTTGGGCTTGACGGACACAATTATATATGCAAACACTATTAAGGAGTTTTGGAGGGAAGACCATCATGTTTTTAGAAAAATAAAGAATAGTTCTTTTGGTTTGGTAACTATCTCTTGCCTCCATGTCATGTTTATATATATGCTTATAAATTGGATGATTTTAGCATATCGTATTTCATGTGTTTAGAGTTACTTGTTTAAATGCAATGCTTATTAGAACTTGTGATGTACATATATAGTCTTTGAGATATACTCATGATTTTATGCAAAATTGATACATATTTTTTGTGTTCTCAAATATAATTTAGCTATGTGCATATATCCTAATTTTGATGACCCTTGCATTTACACCCATGATTATTTTGGTTCTCAACCTGTTTTGGTATTTTTTTGCTAATCATGTTTTGATTACATGTCTAAATGCAATTTTTGTTAAAATTTGTAACATGTACAATTCAGAAGTTTCGCTTGATTCTTATACTTTACATGTTACATTGCTTATGTGTGCTCATTGCATGTCTTATTGTACTTATATAACCTAATTTTGATGTTTCTTATATTTGTACATGTACTCTTTTATTTTTATAATTTGTTTTCATATTGCACTTGTACATGCTTTGACTCTCTATATGAATATTTTTGCTTCATTTATGTGTATATTGTGTTAAAACTACATAATATACATATTGTATCCTTGAGTGGCATATAGTTTATGTGTACTCATTTCATATTTGGATATATATGTATGCTTTAGTTTTTACAAAGATTACATATTGTAAGGAGAGAAAAGATAGAGGAGATGGAAGAAGGTAGCACAGAGATCGAAAGACAAAGGAGCAAGACGATACATTGAAGCAGGCCAGGCTAACTCCCGGTCGACCGGTCTTCGGCCGGTGGAGAAGGCCGGTCGACCGTTCAGTCGACTGGTGTGCACAACGTGCACAGGATTAGCTCGGTCGACCGCCCGATTGACCGTGGCATGGAATGGTCGACTGCCCGGTCGACCGACTGAAAGTAGGCTGCTCTCAGTTTGGGTCCGATCGACCGCACGGTCGACCGTGGACATGGGTCGGTCGACCGGCTGGTCGACCGACAGACGTGTTTTGACTTTCCTCTTGGGATTCGGATTCCTTTTCTGTTTGGGATCGAATCCAGCTGGGGTTACCTAAAACCCAGGGACTCTGTGGCTATAAATAAGGGCTAGAACCTCATGTATTTTATCCCACTGAAAATCTCTATTGGAAATTCCTTGAAGAAGGAAAAATTTGTAATTGATTGTTGAGTCAATAAAATCTCTCTCTCCCTTGCCCCGAGGACGTAGGCACGTTGTCGAACCTCGTTAAATACTGTGTTGATTGCTTTTCTCTATTTGTTCTATTCTGGTCGTGTTGGGTACATCTCTGGCTGCATCAGTTTCCATCTGGTTGGTGGATTCCTCAGAGAGGTTATTGTCTTGCGCACAACAATTGGTATCAGAGCATCCCAGGTTAGTCGTGGGATCATGTGTTGATTTCAAGGGCATCAGTTGCTGTTTGGCGGAGATCGTGTGTCGATCTCGAAGCGGCGTTGGGACTGTTTGTGGGATCGTGTGTCGATCAAAACAGAGTGTAGATTGCTCGAGGAATCAATTCGAAGGAGTAGGTAGTTTCGAAAACTCTTCGAGGGTTTCGAGTGGAGGTAAAGATCCTGTCTTTATCTAGATTGTTTTATCTAACTCCGTTTGTTTTCGCATTGCTTCGAGGAATTAGTTGAGAAGATGGCTAGAGAAGGTACATCATCGGGAAAATCTATGAATCCACATCCGCTGAGGATTGATGTGGTAAAGTTCAATGGCACGAACAACTTCGGTATGTAGAGGTGTGAGGTGATGGATGCGTTAACGGCATCAAACCTCGAAGACACTTTACGGTTAGAGAAGAAGCGTGCATCAACAACTGAAGAAGATTGGGACAAGATGAACAGAATGGCATGTGGCTTGATCAGGTCTTGTTTGATATAAGACATCAAGTATCATGTGTTGCATGAGACATCTGCCAGGCAGCTATGGGAGATCCTGGAGAAGAAGTATCTGACGAAAAGCATAGAATCGCGGTTGCAGTTGAAGAGTAAGCTTTATAGTTTTTAGATGCAAAGAGGATGCTCCATCAAAGAACACTTGAATCGCTACACAAGGCTTCTTACAGATCTAGTTAATGTGGATGTGGAGATCAATGAAGAGGATAAGGCGGTAATCCTATTGAATTCTCTTCCTAGGAAAGAGTATGAGACCTTTACTCTTACATTGATCAATGGAAGAAAATTCCTTAACTATAGTAAGGTGTCTGCTGCTCTTGTGAGTTATGAAGGAGAAAGGATAGATTGTCTTCTTTAGAGAACACAACAGCGGATACATTAGCGATAAGAGGCAGGAGTTCCAATAGGAAGGGAAGAGATGATTAGGGAAGATCAAAGTCCAGATCAGGCTTCAGAGATCTGAAGAGAAATTAGTGCGCCTTGTGCAAAGAACTAGGGCACTGGAAAGTTGATTCCCGAAGGCCAAAGGTAAGAAGATGGAGTCAAACACCGAGGCAAAACTCGCACAGGCGGATGGATCGGATTCAGACTCATCGGTATTCTCTCTCTCTGTTACTGCTCCTACCGTTGATTACTTAGATAATGCTGAGTGGATCTTAGATACTGAAGCCACCTATCATGTGTGCCCAAATAGGGCCTGACTTTCTAGTTTTGAGAAGCTAGATGGATGTTACACGGTCATGAGTGATGATCATCCGTGTAATATAGAAGGGATGGGTACAGTCTGTATTAAGATGTTTGATGGGATAGTACGAGAACTGAAGGAGGTGAGGTATGTACCTCAACTAAGAAGGAATCTTATCTCTGTTGGCGCTTTGGAAGAATTGGGTCTTGTGATATCTATATGAGATGGTGTTCTCAAGATGATCAAAGGCTCAATGGTGGTGATGAAGGGCGTCCGCTGGAACAATCTCTACTACTTGAAGGGTAGTACGGTTACAGGTCAGGTAGAGATTTCTAATCTTCAGTAATGGTTGCACAAAGGTCTGACAGGTGAAGGTCAGACAAGGAGGTAGAAGATCTTTGCAAGCTCCTGCAAAGAAGGGATCAGTGGAAGGTGCTGCTACCTGCAACTTGGAGGGTGAATATAGCGTTCTGGATAAGAAGAAGGTAAAATTCAGTACCAGTACTCACCACTCAGAAGGTCTTCTTGATTGTGTTCACGTAAGCGTTTGGGGACCTGCTAAGACTGCATCGCTTGGAGGTCACTGGTACTTTGTCTCTTTTATTGATAGTTTATCTAGGCATTGTTGGATATATCCCATGAGAAAAAGGTGTGAAGCCCTAGATATGTTGGTGAAGTGGAAAGAAAGAATGGAGAAGCAGACAGGTAGGAAGATCAATGAGCTACAGATTGGTAATGTTGAAAGAGACATGAACTAATTCCTACGATTTGGCCAGAACATTGGTATTTGTACTCACTTCATAGAAGGTATACATGGGTTGGTTAAGGAAATAAACCATTTCTTGCTGGAGAAGTTTTGGTGCTTGTTGTCTAATGCAAGATTAGACAAATCATTTTAGGTTGAGGCGATTGTGTATGCTAGCCATCTCATAAATGGATCGACTGCGATAGGAGGTAAAACTCCATTAGAAATTTGGTCTGAGAAAGCTGCTTAAGATCATGGTTTGCTGCGAGAATTTAGAAGTCCGACCTACTTCAGTGCCAAAGATAGCATGGTGAATCCGCGAGCAAAGAAGTTTGTATTTTTGGGTGTCAAGAGAAATATGAAAGGCTATAGGTTATGGGACCCCAAAAACAAGAAGATCGTGTTGAGTCGGTATGTCACATTTGATAAGACTTCAGTGTTGAAGTCTACCGTCTCTCAGTAGGTGGAGAAGACGGAGACCAAGGAAGTATCGCAGCGGGTGGAGGTTGATGCTACTCCACCATCTCCAGTTGGTTCGGTATCAGTGACACCGGGTGGAGATCATGTAGTCAGGGTTGATACTGAATAGGTTGAAGACATTGGTGATAATGTCGAATTGTTTGCAGCCATTGGAACCAAGGTAAAATCATGCACGTGGATGAAGAAACATGAATCTCAAGCTTGTGACCGCGACAAGCTCAAGTTGAAGGTCGTTGTTCTCCATGACGGTAGTGAGGAGGTTCATATGACTCAGCCAGATAGGTTCGCTGCTGAAGATTCAAGTACAAGTGTTTGAGCTTGATGGAGCTCATTTAAATGAACTACGGTTGGCTTGATCCTTTGGGTAAGGTATGTAGGCAGCCGTAAAGGCGCAGCCACATTTGGTGATGCAAGCCATATGAAGCTGTTTGGGTTCTCGAGAAGCTGATTAGGACTTCACGTAGAGGTGGAGAGTTGGACTTCATGTAGAGGTGAAGCATTGTGATCTCGATGAACAGTTAATCTTCTGGTGAGAAGATAGTTAAGCTTGCATAGGAGGTGTGTGCATCCAGTTTGTTGAAGCTGATGATGGTGTTCGGTGTGCTCTACTCAGACTCGGTTAGACCGTCAGTTGAAGACATGTAGACTGGAGAGAGCCAGCCAGTTGGAGAGTCAGTGTTGGCTCATAATGAGTTCTTCGTAAGGTCATGTAGTTACTGAGTGAGAGACACGTTCGTTGGTCAGCTCGTATGGTATTTCTCCTAACGTGAAGTGATGGGAATGCATGTATGGTGCATTCTGGTTGGATAGCTGAGCTAAAGGTTCCAAGTCGAGATCGTGTGTCGATTTCACTGAGATCGTGTGTCGATTTCGTCTGGAGCACTCAAGTCAAGATCGTGTGTCGATTTCGCTGAGATCGTGTGTGATTTCGCCAGGTGATAGACTGGAGTTCATTGGAGATCGGCTCAGATTTGAAAAATCTTCACCGAGGTGGAGAATTGTAAGGAAAGAGGAGATAGAGAAGATAGAAGAAGGTAGCATAGAGATTGAAAGACAAGGAGCAAGACGACGTATTGAAGCAGGCCAGGCTAGCTCCCAGTCGACCGCACGATCGGTCGATGGAGAAGGCCGGTCGACCGCCCGGTCGACCGGTGTGCACAACGTGCACAGGATTAGCTCAGTCGACCGCCATGGGTGATCGACCGTGGCATAGAACGGTCGACTGCCCGGTCGACTGACTGAAAGCAGGCTGCTCTCGGTTTGGGTCCGGTCGACCGTGGACATGGGTCGGTCGACCGACCGGTTGACCGACAGACGCGTTTTGACTTTCCTTTTGGGATTCAGATTCCTTTTCTATTGGGATCGAATCCAGCTGGGTTTCCTAAAACCCAGGGACTCTGTGGCTATAAATAAGGGCTAGAGCCCTCATGTATTGTATCCCACTAAAAATCTCCATTGGAAATTCCTTGAAGAAGGAATAATTTGTAATTGATTGTTGAATCAATAAAAATCTCTCTCCCCCTTGCCCCGAGGATGTAGGCATGTTGCCGAACCTCGTTAAATATTGTGTTGATTACTTTTCTCTATTTGTTTTTCTGTTCTGGTCGTGTTGGGTACATCTCCAGCTGCATTAGTCTCCGCCTGGTTGGTGGATTCCTCAGAGAGGTTGTTGTCCTGCGCACAATACATATATCTTGAAATTTATTTTTACATCTTCAATGGAATTCTTGAATAGTTTTGATGATTTGTATTTTCATGTTTATGAAAAAAATTCATATGGATTTTGTTGAAATTGAACTTCATTACTTTATCTTCATGAAAGTGTTATTTACATGACTTTTGTACACTCTATATGTTTTGTTTACTCATGATTTTAGATTCGTGAGCATGTATTTCATAGATTTTGGGTGTCAATTCTTGTGTGATTACAATTTTTCATGAGATATACATAATTTTGTTTATGTTTGAAGAATTTTGAACTAATTTTCATGAATATTTTAAATTAGTTCTTTCATTCTTCACTCGGTATTAGTTTTCAATTTGTACTCAATTATTTCAAATCATTATTTTGAAACTTCTACCCTTAGTGGGGGGTTGGTTGGGTGACCATTACTTAAACGATTATTCTTAACATATGCATGTAAGTTGGTGATTTCAATGAGTTATATACATGATTCTCATGATAATTGATTTTTGTATGCTCACTCTTGTTTTTATATAATTATATATATATATGCTCTTTATTATGAACGGTATTTCAATTGACATACATACATATATATGATTTGGTTGATTGTGCATGTTTCGTGCATGTTTAGCATAATCTTCTTTTTGCATGGCTTGAACATATTTTAATATATAAATTGGTATCACTTTCAATTAATATCATTACTTTTCAAAACTTATGCATTAGTTTTGTGATTGTTTCAAAAAAAAGGAGGGAAACTTTTTTGATTTAAATTTTAATTGGTATCTTATTCCCTACTTTTTAAAAAAAATATTTTAATAGCTCATATTTTCAATTGGTATCAATTATCACAATTAATATCTACTTTTTAAAATTATTTAGAATTCAAAATTGGTATCATGGGCTTTCATTTTCTATTCAATGGTATTACATTTAAACCTTCAATTGGTATCAAATTGTTTTGTAAATTGGTACCCATGTTGGTTTCAAAACTGTTTTCAATTTTCAATTTGTATTTCTAGTTTTTCAATTGATTTTCATGTTTGTTTTATAATTGGTATCTTACAACTATTATCCTTTCAATTGACACTCTCGTTTTGTTTTATAGATGGTATCTTAGAAAATCAAAATCTCATTTTGTTTTCAAATTTTGTTTTGATATTTATTGCCTATATACAATGGGAGTTAACTTAATGCCTTTTCTATATATAAACTTATAATGAGTATATTGTATAAGGAAGAGCTTGATCTCTCTTCTCTATATTATATACGTGTGTAGGGAGAGCTTAATCTATTCATTATATACTATGCTTATATGGATTAGGGTTTAGTCATCCCTTCTCCATGTAATACATGTACGCAAGGAGAGTTAAACTTAATGTCTCCTCTCTTCATAGATTTACATCGCAT
Source organism: Agave tequilana (assembly GCA_038442645.1). Lineage (NCBI taxonomy): Eukaryota > Viridiplantae > Streptophyta > Magnoliopsida > Asparagales > Asparagaceae > Agave > Agave tequilana. The sequence continues at coordinate 31,443 of JAVJIF010034317.1, read as the reverse complement.
GTACATGTACTTTATTTTGTGTACCCTTTTTGATGAATTGACAAAAAGGCGAAGAGATTTTAGAGTTTATATGTGCAGCCTTTATCTATGTTTGCATATATGTGTTTATATTCATGATTTGTGTTCATGATCTATTTGGTATCAAGAGCTTACATTGCATATACTTTTATATATGCATGCTATTTGCTATTTATGTTTTTCATGTATATGCTTGTTTGATGCTTGTTTGATGGATGGTTTATTTGGTACCTAGAGCTTATATTGCATACATTGCATATACTTTTATTTATTTTTTACATTTGGTATCTAGATCTTACACTGCATACACTTTTGGTGTTTGATATTAGTATCTAGAGCTTATATTAAATATTCATATGATTGATGTGATTGGTATCTAAAGTTTTAATTGAATATTTATATGCTTTATACTATGCATGAGTTAAGGGGAGCTTTTGCAAAACTCATCTTTAATTCATACATATTTAACTCCATGAGTTTTGTCATCATAAAAAAGGGCTATCACTTTAGTTTTGATGATGACAACTCATGCAGTTATAGTACTAATGGTCTTATATTTATCAAGTTTCAGATATTGATTAAGATCATAGTTGATTTTTAGCTTCAACAAAAAGATTCGAAGTCAAGTTTTGTAGCTATCACATGATGATTTAAGAGCTCAAGCTTCAAGATCGAATCAAGTACTCGAGATAGAGGCTAGCTCATGGATCATGTTTTGGATCAAGTTTACTAGGAGAAGAAGATCTAAAAGAAGACTTATGTCTAGAGTTTGTTAGTTTAGATCTTACGTAAGGTATAGATTAGTTTTGAATTGCTCAAACTTATACACACAAAGTTTAAATATTGTCTTTCAAGATCAATAGTTTTAATTTTAGGTTTAACTGTTTTGATTTCACAAGTTTATGTTTTTACAGTTTTCAACTCAATAGAATAAGTTTTATAGTTTGGAATATGTATTGGATCCCATCCACATATATTAGAGCTTCAATTGTTTATAAAAACTTATTTCTATGTGTTTTAAGTTTCAGTTTATCAAGAATACATTTTTCAGTTTCATGAATAGATTCATCAAAACAAATTTACATTGGTTTATAGAAGTATTGAATTTCATCCATACACATTATTCTTCATAAATATTTAAGTAACTTATTTTGGTGAATTTAGTTTGTGTGTTTAAATTTTGTATTTATCAAAACTTATTTGACGCTTATTGTCAAAAATAAGTCTATATCATTTATTATGTGTATTGGATTCTATTCATACACATTGTACTTCAAATGTGTTAATAACTTGTTTCTGTATTTATACAAGTTTTGAAAAAATCAGATTTCCATGTAGGAGTTTGGTTTTGAAAAAATACAGCTTTTGTTTTAATCTTAAATTTTCATATCTCAAAAATAGTTCACATATTTGTAATATGTGTTGATTTTTATCACATATTTGCATTACATTGTACTTACATGAACTTATTTTTATGGAAGTTATTGGGATTTATTGGAATTTAAATGGGTTGCAAAATGTCTTTTAAAAATTCCTTCAATATTGGTTTTAGGCTGATGCCGGTCGATTGCATGGTTGACCGATGGCTAGAGCTGGTCGATCGAACAATCGACCGACGTGCACCCATGTGCACAGCCAATGAGAGTTAGGAGATCAGCAGATCGACCAGTCGACTGACTGTCCCTGTAGAGCTCTCGGGTTTCATTGGTCGATCGGCCGGTCAACCGACAATCCCTAATGGTAAAAAAATATGACAGTGGGCGATCGACCGAAAGTTCTCTCTGACCTGTGTTTTGAACCTAACGGCTAGTTTTTATTTTAGCCTATATAAATAGGTTTTTGGCTAGATTTTCTTAAAATTTTTTAAGAGCAATATTTCCTACATTTTACAGAGTTTTTAAGCAAAGTTTTTAAAGAGTTTTTGTGCCCAAAATCCATATCTCTATTGGGTTTCAAAGTTTTGGAAAATAAAAAAACAAGTTTTGGCAAATTTTAGTTTCAAGTTTTCAATTTCTATATCATTCAAGAAATTTTTCCAAGTGTTTTCTTTTGAGCTTACTTCCAAAATCTTTATTTTCTCACAAACTTGAGCTATTCATTGCAAAATTTATCCTCTAGGATCTTGTATTGTGAGAGATGTTTGTAATCTTTATCATCATCAAGTGTTGTAACTATTCTTTTTAGCTTTGTGCTTTGGCTTTGTGCTTTGGCTTTGTGCCTTCCCTCTTGTGTAGAGGTGATTGCTTTGTGCATAGGTTTTGTGCCTTGACTTTGTGTCTCCTCCTGTGTAGAGGATTGAATTTGTATCGTTTATGGAGTCCCTTAGTGGAGATAGTGGAAATCCTTCACGCGGTGAAGGCGGGGACGTAGAGCTTAGTGCTCGAATCTCGAAACAAATCTCTTGTGTTTGTGATTGCTTTTTCTCTTACTCTTACTCTATTTCAATTGCTTGCACTTGTGTTTTACATTCATTTTCACTTGCTATCATTTCCAACATCATACTTACTTGTCGGATTTTTCTCTCTAAATCAATAAGGCAATTGAGCACCTCAACTCCTTGACTAGAGGAATATAGAGGAGAAGTTCTAGAGCCCCTCATAAGAAATCCGACTTCACTTCTTGATTTGAGTTGACCGTTTGCATCATTCATTTTATTCTGTGTTGCATTTTCATATTATTGACTATAGATTAGCATTACACCTATTCTCCCCCCTCTAGGTGTACTTTCAGCGGCATGATCTCCCTCGATAACAAGTAAGTCTAACATATTCGGGATGATTATATGATGTTTATCACAAAATAAAGAAACTTCACCCAAAGAGACTCCCAACCTTCACTCTCATCTTCTGTAAATAATGCTTGGATAATTTAACAAAATTCATGGATTTCACAATGTTTTGATCTTTTATGTGCAGTGCTTAAGATAAATCATTATAATTCCTAAGACTATTTTCATCAAGTGTAAGTGGAACGTGAATTCAAAACACTGTATTGCATCCAATAAAATAGTTGCTTGCGCTTTATGTATTGAAAGTGCTTCGTCCTCTGGAATAACCTCAAGCATGTCGATGATGGTAAAGAATTAATATATCAAGTTCACAAGTGTATTGAAATAAGAACTCCACCATGTCTCTCCTAGTCTCTTTAATACTCTTTCTTGATTCATACATCTCCTAGTCATAATTTCTCTCTGACATATCCCTTCAACAACTTCTTCAAATTGTTTTTCTAAAAAGATGTCCTTACATTTGCATGACCTTCAAACAACATTTGATAAAGTTGTAACCAAATTAAAAAATGAGCATATCTTCTGATGAAGATAATAAAATTTGTAGCTCAAATAAAACTTCTCCCAAAACTTGTTTTCAAACCTCTAAAACTTAAACTTTGAATATAAACTTGAAAAAATTTCAAAAACTTTTTTTTGAATAGATGTAAATGTTTAAAACTGAAAAACTATATCCTTAGGGTAATGAAAAGTACCCATATTTATAAGTTTACTAAAAGTAATCCAAATTAATGAAATAACACAAAATACACGTTTTAGATTTGAATAAACACTAAATAGTTTAAATCAGCTATCGATAGGTCAAAGGTGTTGTTGACAGCTCAGTGTGCAACAGCTCTATTTATAGCCATTGTAAAGCAACACCCGTCGACAGCTGAATATCACTGTCGATAGCAAACTGATAAATTGTGTATCAGCTTTCAACAGTTGCCTTCGATTGTCGAAAGCAAACTGAAATCCCATCTCTCTGAAAACGTCTATCGATAGCTCTATAATGGAGACTATCGACAACGCTATTCACAGTGTTGTCGACGGCTCTAGTGGGTTGTCTACGCAAATGTTAAAAACTTAAAAACATAAATATAGATTTTTGTTCTTCTATTTAAAATTCATTTTAATACAAAATAAATTTCTATAAAATTTACAAAAATAAGTTCATATAAATACATTTGAGCACAAATATATGGGATTAAAAAAATTGACATATATGCCAAACATGTGAATTTCTTTTTGAGATATAAAAATCATTTTGGAATAAAACTTGTTTTTATAAAATAACAAACATAAAAATGTAAACTGGTTAAACCCAAACCCAATAAAGTTGATCTTGAAAACTAGTATCAAACTCTTGTATGTATATGTATAAGGTTGAGCAATCAAAACTAATTTATACTTAATAAAAATCTAAATATAATTAAAAACTAGGGTATTCTTCTTGAAATGATCTTCTTCTTCATCATGACAAAATCAATTTTGATTCTTTTGAGCTAGACTCCTTCTTAAGTATTTGATATAATCTTTATACTTGAGCTCCTAAATCAACACTAGTTAGCTTCAAAACTTGACTTTGAGTCTCTTGTTGAAGCTAAACACTAAAGCATGATCTTGAATAAATCTGAAAGTAAAACAACACAAGATCATTGTACTATAATTATATGAGTTAATCATCATCAAAACTAAAGTGATGTGCCATTGGGCCAACAACTAGGACTTTTTTTTTAAGAAGGCAGGCTGGCAGATTTCATTTAAAACCTGGCACGAAGACATAACCACCCCAAATATCTTATACACTGCGCGGATTTTAGTAGGGGCGGCCGCCTGTACTCGCCCCCATGTGCGTTTGCCACAGCGCGGGGAGGGGGGGTAGGTGCCCTCCATGAAAATTCACAAAAACCCCTTACAGTAAATAGGAAAATTTCTTATTTATCCCTTGAAAATTCAAAAGTAAACCCGTATGTGTCATAAGAATTTCTTACTTGCTCCCATGAAATTTCAAAAAAGCTCTTTTTGTATCCTTAAATTTTCTCATATTCCTCTAAAATTTTAGAAAACTTTATAACTTATGATTTTCATCTTGAATAATTTCGCTACATCCACCTACTTTGCTTCATTATTAGAAAAACACTCAGCTTTATAATTTTCTTCGCTGCAGCCTTATTTATGTTAGCATTAATTGATTTCTCCTAACCACCACTTCTTTATATATTTTTCATTTCTTCTTTTACTCTTCTCCATCTCCCTAACGTTTCTATCCCCTCAACACTGACCCCGACGCAGAGTAATTCACGCGTCGACCTGCGCGATCAGGTCACCATGGGTTTGAAAGGGGGCAGGAGCCCTCTCCCAGGGGTCTCAAGGGGCAGAGTCCCCAGACCAATCTTTTATGGGATCGACCTTTTATAGATCTCGTTTGTTCGTATTCGCGATGAGTTTTGTTTGTGTTTGTAATCGATGTGTTCTTTAGATCTAGAAAACATTGGGTATGAATTGATTGTCGGTAAATGGGAGGTCTGCTGATGATGGCGATGCTGATATGAGAACTATGACTCATGATCACTGTCCTCTGTAAGGATTGCAGTTATGACCGCAGTCCTTTAATAAAGACTAAAACATGCCCTTTTTTGTGGACTACTATAATAGTCACAGTCCTAATAAAAAAGATTGCGATCATGGTTGCAGTCTTAATAAATATTAAGAAACATGACACTTTTGTAAGGACTGTGATCATATTCACAGTCCCAATAAAGCAGACTGCGTTCATAGTCGCAGTCCTATAAAAACTCAGAAATATGTCATTTTTGTGAGAACTGCGATCATAATCACGTCCTAATAAAGAGGACTGTGATCATGATCGTGAAAAAACACCTAGAGGGGGGGTGAATAGGTGTAAGTGCTAATCTAAGAAACTAAATGCAAACTAAGTGCGCTAAATGCGGAAGCTAATGCAAATTATGCACAAACTAATACAATACAACAAGTGTAGCCGAATTCCCCTTGCGAGGCTCTGGACTAACTCCCCTTGATTCCCCTTGAAATGGGTTGAGGTGCTATGTGAAGCTCTTGTTGGATGAGTATAAGTTAGGCACACACACACAAGCAATCCAAGCAATATAAAATACACACAATCAAGCCAAGCATATAAGAATGAATAGCAATATGAATAAATGCAAGGCAATATGAAATATGCACAACACAAGCAAATATGATATGATATGAATATGATGCTTTGCACAAATATAAGAGAGAGAGTTAGAGAGACAATGGATCAAAACGCAAACACCAAGATTTGTTTCGAGGTTCGAGCACCTTGCTCTACATCCCCGCCTACACCACCGTGTAGGATTTCCACTATCTCAACTCCCACCGAGGGAACCTCTACCAAAGAGGATTTCCTACAACTCTAGGAGTACCAAACTCCTCTCTCAAACAACAACCTCCTCACAACCGAGGGGTTAGGCCCGTAGCCAATACAACAACCAATCCACACACCTCTACCGAAGAGGCTCACAACCAAACTCCACCTCTACCTAAGAGGGATCCACAACACAATCTCAATCACCTCACACTTGAGGGATACAAACCAATCACCCGATCACCTCTACCTAAGAGGGATACAACAAGAATAAGGGTGTACAACTTAGAGGTTACAAACAACAACCTCAAAACTCTCTCTCTCTTTCTTTTTCCACAAAACAAAGATCCTAATAGTTTAGGATAGTATGATATAGCTCAAGTGTGGAATCAAAGTGTTTTTGGAAACAAGCAACAAAGAAAAACTACTTGGGAAATCTCTTGTATAAGATAGAAAATGAAATACCAAATCAAAATCCCAAAACCTAGTTTTCTTTGATTTTCCAAAAACCCAAAACAAATAAAGATGAGAAGTTTTTGCACTTAAAACTCTTTTGAAAACTCTTTTAAACACTTCAGAAAACTGGTAATTTTTCTCTTAGAAAACTTGGCAAAAATCCCCAAAGAGATGGGGTTTATATAGCCCCTATACAAAACTAGCCGTTAGGCTGAGTTGGCAGTCTGACAGACTGCCGGTCGACCGGTCCGGTCGACCGCCAACGGTCAAAAATGTGACCGTTGGGCAATAGCGGTCGACCGGCCCGGTCGACCGAAACATCCTGAGAGCAGAACTCTCATCTCGGTCGACCGGCCCGGTCGACCGTCCCAGAGACTCCAAAACGTGCACAGACTTGTGCACGTCGGTCGACCGTCCCGGTCGACCGGCCTATGGTGCGGTCGACCGGTCCGGTCGACCGACTTGGCCTGTCAGCCAGTCCTCAGTTCTGCACAGATACGGGATTTGAAAATAGGTCTTTTCACTCAATAAAAATCCCATAAATTCACAGTAAATCTAAAAAATAGTTTTAATCACAATAAAAACTGTTTTTCTAAAAATATCTTTTTCTAAAACTTGTTTTATCATTTTACTTTGATAACCAAACTTGTGATAAAAATTTCAAGACATATATCAATCATATCAATTCATTTTTGTGTCTTGCCAATTTTATCAAAAACAAAACTTGTATTTTATCAAACTAGAATTTTCCAAAACATGAATAGGATAGTCAAAATAAGTTTGTCTAGCAAGTTTAAAGCATGTATGTATATCTAGAACATATCTAATATACATAGGTATAAGGTAAACTTGTTTTGATCTATTATTCATGAAAACCAAAAACCAAATCATGAAACGTGTGTGTTTTGTGCACTTGAGCATATCAACTAAACTAAGCTTTACAAATATGGATCTAAAACACAAACTCTAAACTAGATACCTAAGTCTTCTTGACGATCTTCATCTTCAAGTAGACTCGGTCCAAACTCCGTGATTCTCCAAGTGCAAAGGTATGATCTTTAAGCTTTGGCACCGGAATCATCATGAATAGCTTCTAATCATCTTGTTGAAGCTAATCACCAACCTAATATCCTGTTAATGATCTGAAACTTAGAAACACAAGAATATTAGTAAACATAACTACATGAGTGTTGATCATCATCAAAACTAGAGTGGAAGGCCATTGGCCAACAATCTCCCCCTTTTTGATGATGACAAAACTCATGGAGTTATATATGCATGGATTAAAGATAAGCTTCAAGGAAGCTCCCCCTGAACTCATGCATAACAAATGAATAAATAAATATGCAATGAAAGCTTATGATTCTAAACAAGAGACATACATATTTTTCATATATTTATGTTTATTTGCTTATGCATGAACTCAATATACGCAAAAACATAAAGAAGCATATATAAACTCTAGATACCAAGTACAACAATTACAAAGCAAGCTTTGGATATCAATTAAACTTAATAAACAATTAAACTTAATATTCTTGATATTAAAACATAATATATGCATATAAAACATAAGTATGCATATAAAACTCAAATACTTCTCCCCCTTTTTGTCAATCATCAACAAAGGGTAAACAATCAAAACCATAGATAAAATGAGGGGTAAAAATCTTTCTCCCCCTTTTTGTCAATCAAAACAATGCAAACAATGTTCTCCCCCTTTTTGTCTAAAACAAAAAACAAAATCAATAAGGGGTGACTACAAACATGACATCAATTAAAAATATGTCAATGAAGCATCTTGATACCAATAAACAAGAATCAATATATGTTATATGCTATATACATTCATGAAGAGGAAGACGCTAAGTTAGCTTCCCTACACATATGCATTACATGAAGAAGGGATGACAAGCCCCAATTCACATAACACATATTATGTAATGCATAAGAGGAGATGTGAAGCTCCCCCTACACACGTATATCATATAAAGAAGAGTTGTCAAGCTCCTCAATTTATAATATACTCAACATGAATCTATATGTAAGAGAGATGTTAAGCTCTCCTTGCATATAGGAAATACAAATCAAAACTTTGAATATTTTCTTTAAACAAAATTTTGAAAATACCAATTGTAATTAACATAACAAATTACCAATTGTAAAACAACATAACAAATTTTGAATGTCTAAACACAAATTTTGATACCAATTGTAAGAATATATTTCATTTTGAAAATATATAAACAAATTTGATGTTGATATCATATGTTCAAAATAACAACTTTTAATCATAAAGAGTGGGAGTACAAATACCAATTGAAATACAAAATCAAATTTTCTCCCCCTTTATGAAAAACAAACTAAGACATGCATAGTCTTGATAACAATTTAAAAGTAATCAATTTAAACAAAATTGAAACTCAAGCACTGGCATAAACACAAACATATATATGTATGAAAGATAGATACCAATAGAAATTGATATACTTGGAATTTAAAGCATACATACCTACAAAACATATATGAGTATACAAGAAGATCAAAATGATACCAATTGAAAGAGTTCAATGATACCAATTGACATAACAATAAGTTCAAGTGTATACATCATATTATCTACCACCCAATCATAATTCAAGTTTTAAAGATTTTCAATTTAGGGCATACATGAACATGATCTCCCATCCTACCGCCCTTGGAAGGTAGGGGTTTTCAAAGATAGATTTGAAAAAGTAGTTTTGTTTGAAAATCACTACCAAAATGAAGAACACCGCAACTAGTTAAATGGAAAACTTGTTAACTAGCACGAAATCCTTCAAGTAAGGAATAAGACAAATTGAAATTCACATGATAATCATCACTCTAACCAATAAAGCATAACTCATGAGAAACAAAACATGAGCAATAGATATGAGTGTACAAATAATATGTGAAGATCATAATCATGAAAAATATTTCATTAAACTCAATTATTCCTTAAAACATAATTCCATCAAAAACATGAAAAATCATATAAAACTCCTTATTTAATCTTCAAGGCATATGTATGTCTAATACAAGCTAAATATACATACATATCCAAAACTCAACGAGTCCACTAAATGTATATTCATGAAGGCACGTGGCTCAAAAAGATGTATATGTATAAGATTAGTTTGAACTAGATAGACATATACATGAAGTTAAACATAAATACATGAAACATGAAAAACTAAATTTTCATCACAACAAATTTCATTTCAAGGTATATGTATGAATTGTCAAACATGAAGTATACATACATATCCCTAAACACAATTGAGTCCAAATATAGATTTGCATGAAAGGCAAATGACTCAAGGGTATACATGTATATCTTAAAGTTTGGCAATACAAACATATACATGAAGTGAAACACACAATCATAAAACAAATCCAAAAATGGAATACAAGTTTGAAATGTATGAATCATCAAAACTAGACTATACTAGCACATCTAATGGGTTCAAATAAGCAATCAAGCTCAACATATATAGATTTATTTGTAGCCCACTCTATGTACAAGTATATAACTAGTCTTAATGAAAACAAACATCTAAACATATATTCAAAACATGAAGCATCAAAACAAATATAAGAGTCATCATGATAAAACTAAAACATGATTACTATGTAAATTCACATGTATTAGATTCATGATGTACATTATAGCTTAAACAAAAGTGAGAACACTAAATATGGGTTCATATAAGCATATGTGTCTCAAATACTATACATATATGTCAAGGATCTAATAAACATGGAATGAACATACTAATCCATAAACATCAAAAACATGCTATAAACATTAAAACATGGAAAGCATGTAAACAATAAATGGGAGTAAAGGATTGTTACCAAAACCGAAGAAGCAACTCTCCTTGTCTCCAAAACATGGTGGTCATCTCCACCAAATCTTCCCTTGAAAGTGATGCATCCAATTTGATTTCCATGAAGTCCGGAACGCATCCACTCCAAGGTGTCATCACTCTCACGTCATGTGAGAGCCCACACCTACATCAAAAATAATAGGAGGGGTGGTCTTTGGTACCCATATCTTCTTGGGTCCATGGGGGTTAGTACCTTCTCTAACCCAAACAAAATTCTTTGCTAAATTAGGAGTATGTAATCTATCATAACAAAATTTAGCAAGGTGGCCCTTACGTCCATAATGTGTACATGTGTACACATGAGCATACATATGGTGATGGGTGTGTCCGTGAGGAGCATGTGTATGCCGTGAAGGGTGTGCATGCATAAAGGTTGGAACTTGTTTCTTTCGAACCAAGGATTCCAATCGTGTGTGGTTCATGGCACATTGGCTCATAGTGGAGCCCAAACAATCTACCTTCTTCTTTAACATGCAAATATCATCATTGATCCTAGAAGAAGAGGTACATGCATTAGGTAGGCTAGATGAAGAAGCTACACTAGCATGGCAAATATGTGCATCAATCTTATTTTGTAAAACATCATTTTTCGTTAAACAAATTTCTAAATCCTTTGAAATAGAATCAATTTTTATTTTCAAAGAATCATTTTCTTTTACAACAAATTCAATTTTTGAAGACAAAACTTTATTTTTCTTCAAAACATTATCACAATCATTATTGTTTTTCAAAAACTCATTTTCTTTAAGTGCAAGATCAAGTTGAGATTTTAATGAATCCCTCTCATTAGCAATCTCCCCTTTTTCTTGCAAGACAACATCAAGTCTAGCATGCAAACTCTTATTTTCTTTTTCAATTTCTAGACTTTTCTTTTTCAAAATCTTATATTTTTCTATTAGTTTTTCACAAACAATAGAAAGTTCTTCATTCAAGGCATGGGCATCAATAAAATCATTTGAAGAACTAGCACAATCATTACTATCTAGTTGAGTTTCCGATTGTACCTCAAGGGAGTCATTCCCTTGGACCATGAAGCATTGTGGATTGGATTCTCCACTAGATTCCTCTTTTTGGATTGGCAATTGAAGCTTGGAGGTGGTGGTTGTTGTCAACTTGTTCCACACTGCAAAAGCGGAATCAAGATTAGAAACACATAAAAGATAATCTTTAGGAAGTGTGCTTCTAATAGCCTCTAGGGCTTGTGCATTGGCCCCTATATGATTGCTATCACCAAGATAACATCTCTTGGTGGCGGCAAGGAAAACATGCAAACCTAGGGTCTTTAGGTACATGGACATCCTATACTTCCAAACATCAACGTTGGAAGGGTCAAAGCTAGGAGGGGTCATGAAGTCCATGGTAAACTATATATGAATGTGCAAACAAACAAATGCAAATGAGATTAGCAAGCAAATGGATCACTCCTAGGATGTTAAGCCTAAGTATCAGGAGCACTAGCTCTGATACCAATTGAAAAAACACCTAGAGGGGGGTGAATAGGTGTAAGTGCTAATCTAATAAACTAAATGCAAACTAAGTGCGCTAAATGTAGAAGCTAATGCAAATTATGCACAAACTAATATAATACAACAAGTGTAGCCGAATTCCCCTTGCGAGGCTCTGGACTAACTCCCCTTGATTCCCCTTGAAATGGGTTGAGGTGCTATGTGAAGCTCTTGTTGGATGAGTATAAGTTAGGCACACACACACAAGCAATCCAAGCAATATAAAATACACACAATCAAGCCAAGCATATAAGAATGAATAGCAATATGAATAAATGCAAGGCAATATGAAATATGCACAACACAAGCAAATATGATATGATATGAATATGATGCTTTGCACAAATATAAGAGAGAGAGTTAGAGAGACAATGGATCAAAACGCAAACACCAAGATTTGTTTCGAGGTTCGAGCACCTTGCTCTACATCCCCGCCTACACCACCGTGTAGGATTTCCACTATCTCAACTCCCACCGAGGGAACCTCTACCAAAGAGGATTTCTTACAACTTTAGGAGTACCAAACTCCTCTCTCAAACAACAACCTCCTCACAACCGAGGGGTTAGGCCCGTAGCCAATACAACAACCAATCCACACACCTCTACCGAAGAGGCTCACAACCAAACTCCACCTCTACCTAAGAGGGATCCACAACACAATCTCAATCACCTCACACTTGAGGGATACAAACCAATCACCCGATCACCTCTACCTAAGAGGGATACAACAAGAATAAGGGTGTACAACTTAGAGGTTACAAACAACAACCTCAAAACTCTCTCTTTCTTTCTTTTTCCACAAAACAAAGATCCTAATAGTTTAGGATAGTATGATATAGCTCAAGTGTGGAATCAAAGTGTTTTTGGAAACAAGCAACAAAGAAAAACTACTTGGGAAATCTCTTGTATAAGATAGAAAATGAAATACCAAATCAAAATCCCAAAACTTAGTTTTCTTTGATTTTCCAAAAACCCAAAACAAATAAAGATGAGAAGTTTTTGCACTTAAAACTCTTTTGAAAACTCTTTTAAACACTTCAGAAAACTGGTAATTTTTCTCTTAGAAAACTTGGCAAAAATCCCCAAAGAGATGGGGTTTATATAGCCCCTATACAAAACTAGCCGTTAGGCTGAGTTGGCAGTCTGACAGACTGCCGGTCGACCGGTCCGGTCGACCGCCAACGGTCAAAAATGTGACCGTTGGGCAATAGCGGTCGACCGGCCCGGTCGACCGAAACATCCTGAGAGCAGAACTCTCATCTCGTCGACCGGCCCGGTCGACCGTCCCAGAGACTCCAAAACGTGCACAGACTTGTGCACGTCGGTCGACCGTCCCGGTCGACCGGCCTATGGTGCGGTCGACCGGTCCGGTCGACCGACTTGGCCTGTCAGCCAGTCCTCAGTTCTGCACAGATACGGGATTTGAAAATAGGTCTTTTCACTCAATAAAAATCCCATAAATTCACAGTAAATCTAAAAAATAGTTTTAATCACAATAAAAACTGTTTTTCTAAAAATATCTTTTTCTAAAACTTGTTTTATCATTTTACTTTGATAACCAAACTTGTGATAAAAATTTCAAGACATATATCAATCATATCAATTCATTTTTGTGTCTTGCCAATTTTATCAAAAACAAAACTTGTATTTTATCAAACTAGAATTTTCCAAAACATGAATAGGATAGTCAAAATAAGTTTGTCTAGCAAGTTTAAAGCATGTATGTATATCTAGAACATATCTAATATACATAGGTATAAGGTAAACTTGTTTTGATCTATTATTCATGAAAACCAAAAACCAAATCATGAAACGTGTGTTTTGTGCACTTGAGCATATCAACTAAACTAAGCTTTACAAATATGGATCTAAAACACAAACTCTAAACTAGATACCTAAGTCTTCTTGACGATCTTCATCTTCAAGTAGACTCGGTCCAAACTCCGTGATTCTCCAAGTGCAAAGGTATGATCTTTAAGCTTTGGCACCGGAATCATCATGAATAGCTTCTAATCATCTTGTTGAAGCTAATCACCAACCTAATATCCTGTTAATGATCTGAAACTTAGAAACACAAGAATATTAGTAAACATAACTACATGAGTGTTGATCATCATCAAAACTAGAGTGGAAGGCCATTGGGCCAACAGATCGCAGTCCTATAAAGAGTCAGAAACATGTACTAATAAAGAGAACTGCAATCATGATCGCAATCCTATAAAGACTCAAAAACATGATCGCAGTTCTCATATATAAGGCATTTTTGTGAGAACTGCTATGATGGTCGCAGTCCTCAGAAATAGGGCATTTTTATGAAGACTGTGATCATGATCGCAATCCTTAGACATAGGTTTTTTTCCCCGTATACCAGTTGTCCACATTTTGGACTGCTCCACATTTTGGAAGCAGTCTGTCTTTTTCGAAGCAATTACTGTAGGGCATTTGTGTCTTTCACTGTTGAGGAGCGCTTCCTCCTTGACACGTGAGTGCATGTGGTTAGTTTAAAAAAAGAGGTAGATGAAGCGAACAAAATTATGAAGCTGAGTTTTTTTTTCCTAATTACAGTTTGTCATAGGGGGCTGTAGCGAAATCCCCCTTCCATCTTTGCTCATTATTTTTATTAAAATTGTCATATCTTCTGTTTCACTGTGTCTCGCTTGAAGAAGCCACTGGCTCCGCCTCTGAGTGGGAGAGGGTTAAAAAGGTTGAGATCAGGAAAAAGTTTTAATTACAATGCTATGTAAAACATGCTTTTTCATGCCTATAACAAATTGTTGCTAGTTATAGCATATTTACTGATACAGTACATTTTATTCATTATATCATTTTTTTTCTAGTTATAATATGTTTCAGTAAATAGAAGAACTTGCTATTAGATATAACATTTTCAAATTATAGTGTATTTTTTATTGTTATAGAGAATTTTTATTCAATATAGCATTTTTTTTCTGGTTATACTATATTTTAAGTACTATTTTACCAACTATATCACTTTCTAGTGAATATAGTATATTTAGTGTAAATTCACTATGAAGATACATCTAGATCTTTTATATTTTTATATTTCAAATTATTTTATTATAGAAATAAAAAAAATAGAAAAATAGAAAACATATTTTATTGTATAATATTGTGGTGAACAAACACCTACTTACCGTGGATCAGACCTACTACAAGCGATTGGAGGCGCTCCCCGACAGATACTTGTCAGAACACACACGAGAAAAAATATCTTTCAGATTAGGAGCACTGGTGTGATGCCGACCTAAGACCCTCAGGTGTGAGAATCAGTAGATGTAATGGTAGGAAGGACCGACAGAGGAAAAATGTCAGTGTGGTATGGTATGTGGGTCGACTAGCACGGGGAACTGCTAGTGTGTTTGTCGATTAAAACAGGGAACTTCGACTGTGGTGAATGAACTAACACATAAAACTGCTAGTGTAGTGGATGAACTGGAACAGAAAACTTCCAGTGTTGTGGTGTGTGTGTGCTCTTGATGATTAAGAAAGCGATCAGAGATCAAGGAAATCCCTTCTCCTTGAAGAAGAATGATCTTATATACCTGACAAGGCTGTCGACGTGGAGGCGGGATTGGCAGGCTGCTGTAACTGCATGATTTGCACATGCTGGATTTGTTGTAACGACTAGAATTACTGGTGCTGGTTGGTTGTGATTACGAGCCGGAGAATTCGTCATTGCCCATAATTGCCCGCACTAAAGGGACGTTACACATTATGAACACGGGGAGGATGAATCTGTGTATGGTAGGCGGAAATCTCGACGGACTGATATTTGGAGGTTTTGACTTGGAGCTGGAGACTTTCGTGAATACAGTCGTGCTACCAAGTAGGGATACGGATGGTGTTATTCACCTTCTCTTCTGCCAATCAAACATGTTGATCGCCGTTAGGATCAATAACAAAGGAACTGGGGTTCAACAAACTATCTGATTTTTGTCTGCATATAAGAAAAAACAATAAAATTTAGAGGCACGTAATAAAAACATGAAAAAAAACATAAGATATTGGACAAAAACTTATAAATGTAGACAGAAATAACAAATAATGGACAGAAAAAGAAAATGGTGTACAGTAAGAGAAAATAGTGGACAGAAACACTACAAAGTGGACAGAATAAAAGAAACTGGTGGGCAAAACGGATTATGTTGGACATAAACAATTTATGGTGAATAAAAACATAAGAACTCACTATTACTTTTGTTGGATAGCGATCCGAGAAGAGGATGTGTCATGTGCTGCAATCCTTACCTGGATGTTCACAACTCTACAATTGTAAATTCGACAAAACTCAAGTAAGTATTCAACATCTTGATCGTGTTCAGGCCAAAAACAAAATTGGGATATTATTCAAGTTTGTAAGCAAGCTTTAATTGCCGCACAAGAAGATCTACATTATTCGATACTTTCATCTTGAATGCAGAAATTCCTTCACCATGCTGCAGTCTCAAACAAGTTCCTTCTCCATTCGGAGACGTAACAGAACAAATCAACCAAAATTCATCTTCTTCTTGAGCTGTGATGATTCATTCTTAGTGAACCACTTTCAGATGCTAAATCCATTGAATGAAATGGTTATGATATAATAAAGAATAAAGAGAAATAAAAGGGTTAGAATTGAGAGAAAAAAGAAGAAGAAAGGGATAGCATGTGGGTGTAAGGATCAACAGTGGCGGGAGAAGATTATATAATCAAGTTTTCCCCTCCAGTTTTCCCATCTAATCACTAAAATTTCCTCCAATACCATTATTTTACTATAATTCTCCATCATCATATCTTAGTAGAAAGAAAGATATTTGCATTTGTACAATTTCGATGGACAGAAAAAGGAAAGAGTGAACAGCTACCTGCAGCTACTGCCGCCAACGCAACAGGCGCATGACTCGCATTAAATGCGCGCGACGTGCGCAAGAGATTTCTAATCAGACAATGGGCAGGTATGCAAGGGAAATACGAGAATTACGAATATACATAGTACCCAGTATTGTGTCGTGGTGGGGACAAATGACCTGCAGTCAAGAGCATCTTGGTTTAAAGATTTTTTGGCAGGGCTTGAAACAGTGATGAGTTTTGAGCAGTTCCATCTTTCTTAAAGACCTACAAGTAATTTCCCCAAGAAAAAAAAATAAAATAAAGATAAAAAATAAAAATAACAAAAAGAAGATTCGAGCTAACTCGCTCTCCTCTGCACTTCAGGATATTTCTTAAAACTAGAATTTAACATTGCTTCATGTATTTAGGTGTGGCAATCTTTTGAAAGCCCAGGCATGCAAGGTCCAGCTAGATCAGGTAGCCTGAAGCTCTCTCGTTGATCCTTTGGCTCTTACTCAGTCAACAAGGAGTGCAAGCTCTCATGGTTTTAACATAATAATTATCCAGAATGATCTTTCAATGATTTTAGCCTCTCCCAAGGTGGAAAACATATTTGATTGGGTGTAAGATTTTGAAAAAACACAATTCAGAACCATTTTTCACTAGACATAGACACAAGGGGGAACAAAGTTGTTTAGCTTCAAACTACTTCAAGGCTTTTTGTTGGACAAATCAGAATATATATATATATCATTGTAAAGATGGAATAAAGAAATAAGGAAGACTTCTTTTTGTCTTCTCCCACATTTATCTTGTCCAGGAGTTAGCTGGGTCTTGGCATCCACAAACCCGGTCACCAAGCTGTTCTGATTAATTTTTTTTTTTTTTTCTCATATCGACACCTGAAATCTTTCTAAATTCTTTATCTCCCGAAATCTTCATGTTACCATATGGACCTCTCAAAGTTATAAGTTTGGACAAAATTCCCTCTCTGTCAGCTGTTGTCTGTTTTGTAACGGTAAACATATAAAAATACATTTCTACCCCCTCAAATATGACAACTCTTCTCAGGTCTTATTCACTCTCTCTTTCTTTCACTCTCTCTCACTATTTTATCAGATCTCACTCTCACTTTCACTCTCTCATCATGCTCTCTCACTCGACTCTCTCTTCTCGACTTAAGAGAAGACAACATGATGGGAGCAGTTATGGCAGCAGCAGCAACACAACCACCACCACCAGCAGTTCTGGGTTTTTATCGAGAGAGAAATCAAGAAGAAACAGGAGAAAAGTATAGCGGTAACTTTACATCATATTTTAAAGTATCAGATTGTAAAAATAGAATATTTAATGTATCTTTTAGCTTATAAACAGAAAAACTAACGGAGGAGAATATTTTGTCCAAACTTATAAGATTTAGGGGTTGATATGAAAATACGAAGATTTAGGGGGTGAATACGAAATTTAAAAGAATTTCAGGTGTCGATATAGAACTTTTTTTAATGTTTAAGTGAAAATTACACATCCAATCTCTTGTTTGTTCAATTCAAAAAGGGGGTTTTTATTGTGCTACTACCCACTTCAAAATCATGAACGCATTACACCGATCTGGTGGGTTTAATCAGACTAGATCAAGTTTGATCAGATTCAGACCTAATCCAACAACCCAGTCAGGCTTAAACCAATTTAGCATGCTCATTGCTACGAGTCAATAATAGAATAGCCATTGTAAATTTGAAACAAGATTTGACCGTTGAGGGAAGCCACCACCTTAAATATGAGAGTGAACTCAATCTTTATCTCCCCTAATTTTAAAGAAAAAGTAAATCAACCCTTTTCAAATAATAAACAATGATCAACGCTGAGATATTAAAAAGACATTTACAGAGAGAGGGGGAAGAGGGAAGAGGAGTACGAATATAGGCACCTAAAGAATTGATAAGGCACGGACATGGTTATTGCCACCCCAAAAATGAGAAAGGTCCCCCAAAATATTTACAAGTGTGCCATTATTTTTTTGACCATTTCACCTTGATGAAAAATCTAAAATGCCCATTCTCTTCTTCCTCCTCCTTTTTTCCATCTCCTTTCTCCTCCTCCTCCGGTGACCCCCCAGCCCTTTCCTCCTTCCCTCCTCCTCCCATCCGGCCTCCCCCGCCCCTCCCCTCCGGCCTCCTCCCCCTTCTTCTCCCACTCCCCCTCCCCTCCCCTTCCTCTCCCTCCCTCCCTCGGTCTCTCCCATCTCCCCCTCCTCCTCCCCTCTCCCCCCTCCTCCCAACTCCACCCGGCCGCCCAACTCCCTCCGCCCCTCTATTCGGTCGGATTTGACCGAACAGAGGTACCTCTACGGCCTGATCCGGTGCTCTGTTCGCCTGATCCGACCGAAAAGAGCCACAGGGGGGAGTTGGGCAGGCGTGGGGAGGTGGAGGAGGAGGAGGAGGGGGAGGGGAGCCGGGGAGGAGGAAGGGAAGGAGGGAGAGACCAGGGCAGGGGAAGAGGGGAGGAGGGGGAGGGGATGTCGGGGGGTGGAGGAGAGGGGGTGGCCAGCTCGGGGGGAGCAGGAGGCGGGGGGAGGCCAGAAGGGGGTTCGCCGATCATCGGAGGAGGGGAAGGGGTCGCCAAAGAGGGGGAGGGGGTTCGCCGGTGAGGGAGGAGAAGAAGGAAAGGGCCTTTTGCCATTTAAAAAAAAATTTGTGGGTGCCTTTATCAATTTTGGGGGTGCCTTAATTTATGAGGGCTTTTATCATTTTTGGGGGTGGCAACAACCGTGCTCTTAAGGCACTCACTCAGATTTCAAAAATTTGTTTGACAATTATACCCAAAGATGAAATGACATTATTACACTCTAAGTTTATAAAATTACAAGAATTCAAACTCTGACATTCTAAATTGATTAAGGCACCCAACCTAATTGATTAAGGCGTCCAACTATACTCTTTTCTCCCTAACTTCTTCAATTCTTCTAAAAAACCCCTTAAAATTTCTACTCATTCTAACCCTAAAATTTCATCCACATTGCTTAGTTGATATCTATGAACAAGTAACTCACTACTTTCAAGCGTAATAACGATGGGAAGGTGAGTTTTTACCATTTATTTTTTTACTTTTTATTAGATGGATCCGCAATTTGTTCGTCTTATAGGCGCCGAATATAAGTCCTTTGTTCAACCTATATTTGCCAAACAAAAACACAGTATTCGGTTATTTCCTGCCAAACATTTTTCTTCTGAGAAAATTGTTGACCGAATCGAACTAATATGTTCAGTAATTATAGTCCGAACATAAGAAATTTGTTCAGCCCTAGTTGGCCGAACAGAGACCTTGTAGCAAGTTTAATTTTTATTTGTATTCTGATACAGGAACATCCTTCTACCCATTATACTAATATTAGTACTGAACTGACTATTGATTATAGTGCGAACTTCACCACACACAAAATATTTCAAACTCGAAAGGCATTGATCAATTGGGCTTGAGAAGTTGGTAAGTCATGAGAATTGTGATTGTTATCAAGAAATCCGATACCCCAAGACCTGGGAAAAAAAAAGGATGGGTATTTCTTAGTTGTAAGCACAATGGAACATACGGAATTTATACCTCGGTAAAGATCCATGGCGATGATAAATCCGATCAACAACAATCGAGAAGGATCGATACCAAAAAATGCTCTTGTCCCTTCCTACTTAAGGGCAAGCAGTTATTTCACAAAAAAGGGTTGATGCTTTCAGTTGATTGTGGTGTTAATAATCATTTGGTGGCAAAACATTTGGAAGGATATTTTTTTACCGGTAGATTGTCAGAAGAAGAGGAGAGTTTGGTTGTATATATGACCAAGACTACCATTTGCATATATTGAAACAAAGAAACAACCTCAATGTGAGCACAATGAGGACAATATACAATGCAAGGAGGAAGAATAAAATTGTGGAATATGCAGGAAAAATGCAACAACTAATGAAGTACCTTTGTGAAAACACATATATTGAGGTTCATAAAAGTTGTCACAATACCAACACAGTTAAAGATATTCTTTGAGCTCACCCAGCTAGCATTGTGTTATTGCATGCATTTTTTCAGATTTTAATAATGGATTGCACATATAAGATTAACAAATATCGGTTACTATTGATGGAGATTGTGGGTATTATAAGCATTGAATTGACTTTTTCTATTGCTTTTGCATATTTGAAAGTCGAACGGGAAGGTAACTTTAGTTGGTACTTGGATAGTCTAAAATCACTAATGCATGATTGGTTAATGACATTTGTTATTGTAACATATAGAGATTTAGCATTGATGAATGCCATAAAGATCATCATTTCTTATGCAGATGACATATAAGAAAAAAAATATTCTTGCTCAATGCAAAAATAGTTGACAAGAAGGAGAAATTTGACCTATTTATGGCTTGTTGGAATATGATAGTATTGGCAAAAAGCGAGAATGATTTTACTCAATTATTTGGAGGAATGAATGTGGATGATTGGGAATTCCCTCAGTACTTGGTTACGTGAAGCCTACATGGATTGACAAGTATAAAAGAGATTTGTCGCATACTGCACCGATACGATAATGCATTTTGAAAATACGACATCAAGCCGGTATGTTGCTGGTCACTATTTTATGATATCATGAATGAATTTTTCATATACTTATTATAAAATATTTTAATGTCATATATCTAACATTTTCAGGACAGAGTGCACATGCAAAGCTGTAGAGGTACCTTGGCTCATCTCTTGAGAATTTTGAGATTAGTTGGGCACATATTCATGCATTGTTGGAGTTACAACACAAGGATTTAAAGGCTTCTTTGATGGGTCATCTTCAGATTCACATTAAAAGCCTGTGTTGATGATTTTTGGGTAGATTCTTCTCCCTTTTTGGTTTGATATATTTATTTTCCTCATCTGGGATCACCAAGTGCTTTTGTCTGTTTGCAGAAATTTCTTTCTAAAATCTCTCCTGGGGGTGTCAACTGGGCTAGGCCGATTGACCCGCACGGGCATGATACACGTTAGCATGGGCCTGACCTGCTTGGTAACCGAGCCATAATCGGTTCGGGTCTAACTCCCCTGCGGGTCAGACCCGAGTCTGCATATGGCGGCCCATGGCCCGCCTGCGCCGGCCTAACCTAGGAGTGTCAACTGAGTTGGGCCAGGCCGGCAACCCGCACGGGCACGGCCCACATAGTAACTAGGCCGACCCGCCCCGAGACCGGTTCACCCAAGGGCCGAACCAGAGTTCACATTTCTGGCAGCACATGGCCCGCCCGGACCATGCCCAGCTCGGGTATGAGTTTTGGCACGACCAGGCTGGGCCAGCACAGAGGCAGCGCCCAATGACTATTTGAGCCATTGGGCAGGGCGCTGGCAGCCCGGCCCGTCTCCCCAACGGCTCAAAGTCGTTAGAGGGTTTGCAAATTTTTTTTGCAAAAAACCCCAAGCAGCTCCCTCAACGACTATCTTAGCCGTTGGGGGGTTATTTGTAATTTTTTTGCAAATAGCCCCCAATGGGTAGAATCTTCTTTGGGTGGAATTTTTGCAAAAATAAAATTACAAATAGCCCCTCTTCCCCTCTATAAAAAGTGGCTCTTTCACACTCCATTTCATCACAATAAAAATCTCTTAAATTCTCAAAAAATCTCTATAAATTTCTTCTCTCTACAAAGTCTCAAGCTCTCAACTTTAAAGCTACACGCTCTTCAAGCTCTCTCTCTCTCTCTCTCTCAAGCTCTACAAGATCTCAATCTCTACAAGCTCTCTCTCGCTCTGTCTCAAGCTCTCTCTGAATTCAAGCTCTACAAGCGCTCTCTCTGTGTGGAATTGCATTTGTGAGGTCATTATATTTTTACAAATGAAAAGTAATGGATGCATATTCTTCATCAGTAGGCTCTAGTCAAGTTTTTGGTTCTAAATTCAATCATAGTTTTAGTTTGAGTAATTAACGGTGGTTAGCTCTTAATTTTCCTTTTTCTGACACTCAACAAATTTCATTCACATAATTATCAGATTTTAATGCTTCTTATGAACCTGCCACCACTACTTATATACCTACTAGTTCTCCCAAAGTATCAACTACCGATATAAATTTTAAATCTAGAGTTTGAAATATTTTAATAAAGTAACTGTTAATGGAGTTAGGAGGGCTCAATACAAGTTGTTCCCAATATTTCATATGTTTTTTTCAAAAATGTTGGAACCGTCCCACTAAGCATGATATTAAGAGTAAAACACCCTGAGTACCAATCACGACAAACACAAATTAGCACTTTAGGTGGTACAATATGCACATTTACTCAAAATCATGTTATAGGTAAAATTAATTTAGCTAAATATCTTATTCACTAAAAACATCCTTTTAGTATGGATGAAAATGAGGCATTTATAGAATATATTAGAACAACTCATAATCTGAATTATGAGCCGGTCAGTAGGAATACTATAAGAACATAAATGTTTAGGGTTGTTGAAAAACAAAAATAAATGTTATTGTAATTTTGTCTTTTTTATCGTATAAAGTTGCACTTACATCTGATTGTTGGGAAGCTTTAAACAGCAATCATTATATAGTTATTATTGCACATTATATTGATTCTGATTGGAATTTAAATAAAAGCAGGATCAGTTTAAAAAAAATCTCATCCTCACAATGCTTCCAATTTAAGTAAGGTTATAATGAAAGTTGTTAGAGAACATAGAATTGATTCTAAAATTTTTGTTATTTTATTTGATAATGCTAGCAAAAATACTGCTGCAATTGAGATTTTGAAAAATTATTTAAAACCTTCTTTGAATGGCTAATTTTTTTATATTCGATGTGTTTGTCACATTATTAACTTGTGTATTATGGTTTAATAATAATTAATGATTATATTAAAAAATTAAGAGAAACTATTATATTGTTAAAAGTAGTGGCCCAAGAAGACAAGCCTTGAAACATATTTGTTCCGGGTTAAGCCTGCCTATTAAAAATTACCTCAAAATGTAAGAACTCATTGGACCTTAACAAATAATATGTTGAGTTGAGTTATTCCTTATTAGCAAGAGACAAATATATTTATATTTGTAAAATTTCTTGATTATTTATTTTCGACGAGGAATGAGAAATTTATAAAGTTTTTTGTGAATTTTTGAAAAGATTTGAAAGAGTAACAAAAATATTTCTGGTATTTATTATCTTACGACTAGTTTAGTATTTTATGAGTTAACAGAAATTACCGAGGTATTTTTACATGCAGACATAATGATTTTCTTCGAGGTATTATTGCTCCTATGGAAAAATTTAACAAATACTTTAAATTTTTTCTTATATTTTTTATTTTGCTGCTATTATGCATCCTCGGATTAAATTTCATGGGTGTAAATTTTAACTTGAAATTTTTTATGAAAGAATAGATATTATGATAGTGTTGTCATAATGTAGGCAAATATTGACTGTTACTATAAATTAGTTTTATGATATTATGAAGCTACCTATGAAATTAAACAATCTACTTTATCATCTTAACCTTCTTCTTCATTTAGAATAGAAGTTTATTATTTCTTGTCTTTTATCAGCATAAAAAAAAAATCTAGAACTTCTGACACATTAAATGAGCTCCATTATTGTCTCAATCTCTCTCTCAAGTTCAAACTCTACAAGCTCTCTCTCGCTCTCTATGTGAGATTGCATTTGTGAGGTAATTATATTTTTATAATTGCAAGGTAATGGATGCACATTCCTCATCAATAGGCCCTACTCAAGCTTCTGGTTCTAAATTCAATCATAGTTTTAGTTTGAGTAATGAAGAGTGGTTTGCTCTTAATTTGCTCTTAGTTGACACTCAACAAATTCATTCACACAATCCTCAGATTTTAATGTTTCCTATGAACCTGTCACTACTACTCATATACCTGCTAATTCTCCCGAAGTATCAATGACCTCTACAAATCATAAATCTGGAGTTTGAAATATTTTAATAAAGTAACTGTTGACGAGTTAGAGGACTCAATGTTAAGTTGTGCCTAAATTTTTAAATGCTTTTCCCAAAAATGCTGACGCATGCCTACTAAGTAGACATATTAATAGTAAATACCTCGAACACCAACCATGACAACCCAAATGAGCACTTTAGATAACACACTAGGCACTTTTACTTATAATCATGCTACAAATAAGACTAATTTAGCTAAATATCTTATTCGCTCTGAACAGCCTTTTAGTATGGCTGAAGATGATGCCTTTACAAAATATAGTAGACTAACTCATAATCTGGATTATGAGATGGTCAGTAGGAATGCTATAAAAACATAAATGTTTAGGATTGTTGTAGAACAAAAATAAATGTTAATTACAATTTTGTCTTCTTCGTCACATAAAGTTGCACTTAGTTCTGATTGTTGGGAAGCTCTTAACGGCAATAATTATATAGTTATTATTGCACATTATATTAATTCTGATTGGATTTTAAATAAAAAAATTGTCAATTTTAAAAAATTTCACCACCCTCACAATGTTTCCAATTTAAGTAAGATTATAATGAAGATTGTTAGAAAATATAGAATTGATTCCAAATTTTTGATATTTCATTTGATAATGCTATAGAATATATTGCTGCAATTGAGAATTGAAGAATTATTGCACTTATGCATTCTCATATACGTGCCTATACTTCATAGACTTGGGGGGTTGTTGTTGAGGGGTTTAATATACCCCAAGAACTCTCTGAGTATCTAGAGAACGCAAGTTACAGAAAGAAAGGGTGGGTAACACATACCTATCTAAAATGGGAACACTAGGAGCAAGAAGAAACCCAAAATCTCAAATTAACAAAGAGATCCAATCGGAAGGTCCTAACCCTAACCACAAAAAGATCCTAACTCGGACCATAAAAAGATGCCTAAGCACGGTGAATGATGCGGAGACCAATTTTTACAAGGGGACTCAATAAATATGAGTCAAGGTGGAGATTGTTATTGTTTTTGGTGCCTCAAATTCATTGGAGAAGAAATCAAGTTAAGGTGGAAGAATTACAAACTTCAAAGATCGAGAACGAACATGCACGAACATGCATGAGGAGTTTGTTGCGCGCCAAACAACAACCACGTAGAGGAAACCCTAGATCCCAGATGCAAAATAACAGTACCACCAACAGCAAATAACAAACAATCAATGAGAAGAACATAAAACCAAATTTAACGAGGTTCAGCCAATTTCGCCTACGTCCTCGGGGCAAGGAAGAGAGAGTTTTTCTATTGATTGGAGAATCAATACAATGTTTTCAGCATTACAATAAAGAGAACTCTGCCTCTCATATATATACCCCCAAAGAAAACCCTAGGAATCAGTTTCCAAATAGAACTGATTTCCAAATCAGCAGTTTCCCGAAACAGCCCATCTCGTCTGTCGTCGACCGACCCCAACCAACGGTCGACCGCGCCGGTCGACCGTGCCTAACCGAGAGTTAGGCACTTTCAGTCGGTCGACCGGGCGGTCGACCGCTCTCCTCCTGGTCGACCGGGCCGGTCGACCGCTACGCCCCGTGCATGTTTGTGCACGACGGTCGACCGGACCGGTCGACCGTTCTGCTGCTTCTGCCGAGGTCGACCGGGACCGGTCGACCGTTCTCCTGCTGTTGCTGCTGATTCCCTCTGCTGCTGTGCTGATTTCTTTGGCGATGACATCGTCGACTTCCTCTCTCTTCCTATAATTCTCCACCTCGGTGAAGATTTCTCCAAATCTGAGCCGAACTGACATACTAACCATCGACTCGAAAGTGGCTGCACCAGTATGGTTGCCTACGTACCCTGCCCAAGGGATCAAGCCATCCGTAGTTCATCCAAAAGAGCTTCAACAAGATCATGCTACATGAAGGACGTGGAGCAAAGCCTTACAATGTGCAAACTTGACTCCTGACACCACCTTGGTAAGCATGTCGGCGGGATTCTCCGATGTGTGAATCTTCAGCAGCTCAATATCACCCTTATCTAGAATCTCCCGAACAAAATGGAACCTGACGTCGATGTGCTTCGTTCGTGCATGATATATCTAGTTCTTGGCTAAATAAATAGCACTCATACTGTCACAGTTGATCTTCGAAGATCTTGATCCACCCCCAAGTCATCAAGCAAGCCTTGAAGCCAAATTGCCTCCTTCATAGCCTCCGTCATGGCCATATACTCGGCCTCTGTAGTAGACAATGCGACGATAGACTGTAGAATAGAGCGCCAACTCACCGGTGCTTGAGAGAATATAAAACATACCCCGTTGTAGACCGGCGCTTGTCAAGGTCACCAGCATAGTCGGAATCAACATATCCGATACAATCCTGCTTCCCTGTGGAGTCCTTCTCATATACCAGACCAACATCAATGGTACCATTAATGTACCGCATAATCCACTTCACTGCCTCCCAATGACCCAGTCCCGGATCATGCATATATCTACTGACCATAGAGATAGCTTTGTGACAGATGGTCTCGTACACACCATAGCATACATAAGACTACCGACTGCGCTAGCATATAGGACGTGAGTCATGTACTCACGTTCTTCAACATTCTTTGGAGACATCATAGCGGATAACTTGAAATGAGGAGTCAGTGGTGTACTTACAGACTTCGTATCCTTGCCGATGTTGAACCTCTGAAGTACCTTTTGCAAATACCCCTTCTGTGTCAAGCTCACCCTGCCAACCCTTCGGTCTCGTGTGATTTCCATGCCTAGCACCTTCCTTGCTTCACCAAGATCCTTCATCTCAAACTCTGAAGATAGATCCCTCTTCAGTGCATCAATCGCAGATCTAGACCTTGAAGCAATAAGTATATCATCTACATACAATAGTAAATAGATATACTACCCTATCGGTAGCTTGTTGTAGTACAACATGGGTCATAGTGGCTTCGTGTGTACCTTCTTTCCTCTGATGAAGCTGTCGAACCGCTTGTACTACTGTCTGGGAGACTGTTTCAACCATATAGCGACTTCTTCAGCTTGCATACCATATCTTCTTTCCCTGCAGTCTTAAACCCTGTTGGCTGAGACATGTAGATCTCTTCATCCAGATCGCCATGGAGAAAGTCGGTCTTTACATCGAGTTGATTAAGGTCCAACTCATACTGTGCCACCAAAGCCAATAAGATACGAATTGACGAATGCTTTACAACAGGAGAAAATACCTCATTGTAGTCAATTCCTTCCCTTTGAGCATAGCCTTTTGCTACCAATCTGGCCTTGTAGTGCACCGAATCTTCTTTGAGAGATCCCTGCTTCTTCGCATACACCCACTTACAGCCTATCTCCTTCTTCCCTTGGGCAACCTAGTGAGTTCCCAAGTGTCGTTCTTATAAAGAGACTTCATTTCTTCTTCCATGGCTGCTTTCCACATCTTCGACTCTGAACTGATTTCAGCTTCTCTGAAGGTGGACGGGATAGTATCCTCAACGACCGAAAGTGCATACGCCACGACCATATCTGTAGTGAGCCAACCTGGTTTCCTTGTGTTTTCCTTGGTCTTCTAAATGCAGTAGAGTCAGGAACATCACCCACGCCTGTTCTTGACCCTCTTCATCATCAGCATCTACCTCAACTGCTTGATCATGTTTTCCATAGATTTGCAAAGTGGAAAACTTTAGAATAAAAAGTTGAGGAGCTAAATTATAAGTATTCTAAAAGATTGCAAGTAGATCTCCTCAGAGATTCTAGAGAAGTGTGCCGATAGGAGTCTGGTCAGCGCGCGACTATTTTGTCCCTTTGACGATGCGAGCGATGAGATTCCCTTCTCGCCTGGTTCAGGAAATCAGAGAACAGAAGGTTGGTAGAACCCTCTTGTTACTTCTCAAAACCACCTTCACTTAGGAATTCCTTCTCGCCTGGTTTCGGAGATTCCTTGAGAAGAGGGAGTATTAGGGTATCAGCACCCTGAATAAAGAAGCAATTCTCTAAAAGTCTCTGAATTCTTGTGCGCGCGGTGCGTCGTGAAGAAGTCTCTGCTTGTGGAGTCCTCTCTCTCTTTGCCGGGGTTCTCTTGCGCATGTCCCTTCGTCCTCTCCCCTCCTTGTGCCCCTGGTGGGCAATTTATAAGGAGAGCAAGGGTATAATTGTCCTTTGAAAGTATAGAAACAGATTGAATCAAATCTGTTTAAATCTGGAAAGTAGCCTTGCTGCGAGGCTAGGATCAGCTTCTGCGAAGCTAGAAATGGCAGGTCGGTTGATCCTCCTGATCCGTTTTGATTCTTTCCATATAATTGGAAGATTTCCCCTGATCCTCTTACTCATTTTAGGAGAGTCAAGAGATTATGGCAATCAACTGCCAAATTTGTTCTCATATTTGATCTTGATGGATTCAATCTTGATCCCGATTAGATCTGATCTCATCTGTAGATTTGATTGGTCAAAGGTTGACCATAGCAGACCAGCAACGGCGCTGCCCGCTTTGAACTTATAGCGGAGCTGGAGGCAGTATCTAGCGAAGTCAGAAGAAAGCTCTTCGGCGGAGCTAGATGTCGTCTGTGGCGAAGCTACCGCATACCCTTTCTGTACAGTTGCGTGTGGCTTCAGGCAGAGCTAACTCTCTCTGCGGAGTTGCACTTCAGCAGTTCAGGCGAAGCTATAAGTTAGCTTCCTGGCGGAGCTGTGAATGGCTTCAAGGCGAAGTTGGATGATCTTAGCCTCTTAGGCGAGGCTGTCCCTTTGGGCTAATGTGATGCTAAGTGCTAACATCTTAGACCTGCTGAGGTCTGTTTAGAGATAATCCGGGCTCACTGTCTGCTTGACTGGATCAGTGGAGTCCAAGTTACTTCCTTGTCCCTCGGAGATGGGTGAAAACTGGTCGTCAGCTTGTCCGTCACTCGTCTTTTGTAAATGTCAACAAGTTTAGACATTGTTCAGGCCAGTAAGAATCTTGTCTTTTTTAAGTGTCAACAAGACCCCTTCAAAGTTTTTGAAAGTCTGCAATGGCTCAGACTTCGAAATACTTTGAATACGAACGTCGCCATGGTGGTTGAATTCAGCTTCGCTTTCAATCCTGCTTTGGGATAAATTCGCCGAAGAATCATGTAGATTCGCGTCTGGGTAGCTTCGCGTCTGGGTTCCCCGGAATAAGTTCGCCCTGGAACATCTATTTCTTTCCCAAGGCCAGCTGCTGTGGGCTAGTTACGAGAAAGATTACTCCTTCTCTCGCATTGATCGAGGGAGATATTCTCCTTTTGTGCATTTCCGAGGGAGGATATTTCCTTTTTCAAGGCGCCATAAGTGCCTTTATGAGGGAGAGATGCTTCTTCCTTTGCACGGTTCCAAGGGAAACCGTCCTTTTTTTCAAGGCACAATAAATGCCTTAAATGCGCTCGTGCTTCCACGCTTGAGGCGGCAATGCTCAGGCCATGAGGCCTATAAATAGGACACCTGAGGTCCTCTGAAGAGAAGTGATCTGCTCTTCTTCTCTTCTCTTGGTTGAGAGAGATACTTAGATCTCTGAACTAGTGGGGATGCCCACTCTGGTTATTACCCGGCCAAGGACCGGTAAGTCTCGGTCATCCAGAGGCTTTACCAATGGACTTTAGGGAGTTTATCTCTCTTAATTTAGCTTTAACAGCTGCCTCAGGGATTAATTTCCCTTGTTCTTCATTTTACAATTGACTGATCTGCAGAGAAGGGTTTCAAGCTATCATCTTGACTTGATCAAAGAAAGATCATTGCATGCTTGCCTGCTAAGTTCACCATATAGGCAAAACTTGGGACTTGGTCTCTTCAAAGTTGAGCCAGTCTTGCCATATAGGTGGGGCTAAGACTGCGTCCCTCAGGATCAGTCTGGCTTAGCCATATAGGCGAGGCTAGGACTTGGCTTACGCTGAGCTAGCCCATTATCACTGTGCAAGCGAGGCTATCCTCTGCTTTAACTGAAATCAATCCTTAACTGAGTCGGATATAAATTGCTTCGCCCCAAAAAATTTGACTTAGCATTTCTTGGCAGCTTTTCCTTTTTACTTACTGCTAACTTGTTTTAGTTTGCATCGCAGTGAGCTATGTTCGCCAATCTTGTGACTTGATGAAAGAGACCAGAAAGTTGCCTCTTGCTTTTTCAGTTGAAACTTTAAATCCTAAGCAGGAGGAATAACTGGGGCAGCTGATGTGTGTTCCCAGAAGAGGTTGGCAGTCGCTTATCCGAGATGATCCAGTTCGAGGCGAGGCTGGTAGCCGCTTATCCGAGATGATCCACTTTGGGAAAGCGGACGTCACCTGTAAGGTCGCGGATCTTCCCATTGCAATTTTCATCAAAGAAGATCCAACCTGCTGGCGGCGATCAGATCTTCGCCAGTTTTGATCAAAGAAGGTCCAGCTTTCTGGTGGCACAATCTGCCATTATGCAAAGGATTACGGCCTTGTCCTGGTGGCACCATCTGTTCCGCGAAGGATTACAGTCTTGTGCAAGAGGAAGGCCTTTCGTGTCCAGTTGGTTTAGCTTGGAAGTAGATAAGACCACTTGTATGCCTTTCGAGCAAATGACTCTGTTGTATAAAACACAATCTTGATGCAGTATCAATGTACCTTTCCTTTTAAATAAATGAAAGTTCATTTTCTGCTCATCTGATTTTGTTTTGCCTT
>JAVJIF010034316.1:0-141841 GCA_038442645.1 Agave tequilana | reverse complement strand
TACTGGGTGATCAAAAGACCACAAACTCTCTCTTGAAAACACTTCTTTATAAAACCCTAGAGAATAATATATAAGATTGAAGCTCAAGGTTTTTGTAAGTGAAACTTAAAATTAGAAGAGAGATTTTAGAACCAAAACTTGAAGGAGACTTTTGAAAATAGAGCACAAAACTGAAAACAAAAGCTCTTTCACTTGAAATCCCAAAACTTTAATTTTTGAATTTTTTGTTGTGTATTTAACTCAACCCTAATGACCCATTTATATAGGGCTTTAGAAGAGTAAACATAGAATAGTTTTACCAGCATAAAAGAGGTAGAAATTGACCCTCTAATACAGCTTACCATATTTTTTAAATTTAAACATGTTTTAAAGCAGCCTATTAAAAAACATAGCCATTTCTGCCAGACTGGCAGACTGGCGGTCAACCGGCAGATTCAAAAAATTTGACTGTTAGCCCTCCGGTCGACCGATCGGTCGACCGTGACAAATCGAGGCTAAACCTGCTTACAGTCGATCGACCGCCCGATCGATTGTACCAGGGAAAACGTGCACACCCCCAATTGTCAGAACTCTGGTCGACCATGCGATAGACCGTTCTGGCCTGTAATAGGCGCTCTCGACCGCCCCATCGACCGACCTTGGTCAAAACAAAAAACCAGCCTAAAATGCATTTTGAAAATATGTTATGTTTTTAAAAGATTTTTGTAAGATTTTTGAAATATAGAAAACTAAGTATACTGATTATAAAACAAGTATATTTTATAAAGGTTTGATAATCAAAAGCTAAAAATATTCTTTTGAAAAATTTGCAATTTATGTGTGTGTGTTTTTGAGCTTCAAACATATATACTAATTTTTAACCAAAAAAATAAAAAAAATATCTACGAGTCTGTTGGCCCAAAAAGGTTACACTCTCTATTTATTTAAGTTTTGATGATAACAAAACACATAAAAGCTATTTGGTACTAATAAGTTGTTTAGAATGAGTTTCAGGTTTGTACTAGTCATGATGGCTTTTTGAAGTATTTTGCAAAGATAATGGCACTTAAAGGCAAATGGCGCAAGAGGATGTTTTTCATAGGAGAGAAGGCTCTAACTTGGTGTAACTCGGCTCAGGGACTTTCATTTTCAGTTTTTATTATTTTTAGTTTGTTAAAGGATTGTGTGTAGTGTTGAAGCTTAATATTTCCCCACACACAAGTTTTTGCACACGATTTTTTAAAGATATATCTCTTTATATAAAATAGTTTTATAAACATATCTTAATACTTATAAACTCTATTTAATATAGTGTACAAAATTTTGATTAAGTTAATTTGAAAAACTTTAAAGATCTTCAAAACTATTTCTTCAAAAGAGACTGTTTTTGGCCTGTTGCGGTCGACCGGACGGTCGACCGGCCCCGTTTCAGGTCAGGACGGTCGACCGGGCTTCTGACCATTTGGGTGCGTGCATGTGTGTACATTTCCCGGTCGACCATGGGCTGTCGACGGTTATAATTTTGAAAAACCGGTCGACCGGTCGGTCGACCATGAGCTTGATTTCAGCCTAAACGGCTAGTTTTTTAAACACGTTTTAAAACGTGATTTTTCTCTCTAAATGAATTTGGGGGCTGGATTTGGGTCTAGTCTTTCCTATTTATTCATTATAATAGTTTACTCTTTAATCCCTACATTTATCCTATAAATAGGGATGATTAGGGTTGAGGTGATCACAACAATCCTTTGCAAAAGAAATCAAGTTTAAAGGCTTTGAAAAGAAGTTTTTGCTCTCAGTTTTTATGCTCAAAATTCTCTCTTTTTACTGAAGTTTTTGGTTCAAAACTCTCTTCAATTTCATTTTCTTTTTCACTTACAAAACTTGAGCTTCAATCCTACATATTATTCTCTAGGGTTTTTGTAAGGGAAAATTTTTTTCAAAAGAGGATTTGTGGTCTTTTGATCACCAAAATATTCTTATATTTGTGGCTTCACTATCTCTGGACTAGAGGAGTGTGATTGAGGAGTTGGGTACTCCCTTGTGGTTGTAATTCTTTGTGAAAGTTATAGTGGTTGGAAATCCTTCTGAGTGAAGGGGGGACGTAGAACTGGGTGCTCGAACCTCGAAACAAATCTCAGTGTTTGCGATTGGTTTATTTGCTTTATTTACTTGCTTTATATTCATTGCTATATTGTCGATCAATACTCATACAACAAGATTGTATTGCGCACCTCAAACTCTTATCTAGAGAAATCACGAGGAAGGAGTTCAGAGCCCTTCACGGGGTATTCGGCTTCTAGTCTTGTTTCGGTTGATCGTTGCATCATAACATTTTAAATTTGTGCATTGATTAGTATTATCACCTATTCATCCCCCCCTCTAGGTGATTTCAGAGTCTACAAGCAGGCGTCTCTGAAACTTGATGTTGAGCAGTGATTGAGTTAGAGCCTAATATCCCATACTTGAGAATTGAGCCATCAATACCTGTACCAACCTGAAATTCATTCTTGAACTTTTATTAGTACCAAATAGCTTTTATATGGTTTGTTATCATCAAAACACATAACCCGAGGATTGTAACATTTGGGCCAACAGATTGCATCAGTAATTTAATTTTATTTACTGTGATTTCATATCTCATAACTCCTATTTTACAAAATATTAACATGAGATGTTTTTTTATTTAAAGAATTCATTTACGAAAATTGTTTTGACAATTTTAGTTCCCTTAAAATTATCGAGAACACGTATTGAAGTTGCTATCTTCTACTGTGCTTGAACTGCAGACTGATACTAATCAAGAGAGTACGAGTGGGGCAGACTATGATGTCTACTCTCCTTCCTATCCTGAAGGCGGAGAATATGAATCAAATGGTTAAGTAAGTTGTATACTAACTTTGGTATAAATCACCAAAATCACATCACTATACACTCCTCAGCAGAATGTGATTGCTGAAAGAAAGAACATAACTTTAGCAATGGTCAATTCCTTACTCGTAAGTTCTGGATCATCACAGAAGTTTTGGGGGAAGCCCTATTAACCGCAATCAGGGTACTCTACAAGAAACTAGGTCTTATTCTATTTGAGTTGTGACATGGAAGGCCTCCTTCCAACTGCTATCTCAAAATATGGGGGTGCCTTGTAAAGGTACCAGTGCCACTACCTAAGAAGACTAAGTTGAGATCTAAAATGATGGACTGTATTTTTATAGGTTATGCCTTGAATAGCAGTACCTACAGTTTTCTGATACACAAATCAAAAACACTAGATATTCATGTAAACATGATTATCGAATCAAGAGATGATGTGTTCTTTGAAAATGTCTTTCCAAACAAACAAGAAGAATATATGCTTTTGGGAAAAGAATACATGAAATAGAGTTCAGAGATAAAGGACCCAGTGAGCCAACAATTAATGCAAAAGTCGAACTAAGGAGTAAAAAATCGAGAATCTCTAAATCTTTTGGTCCAGGCTTTGTAGCATATGCACTTGAAAGCGAGCCTCAAACATTTAAGGAGGCTTTGTTCACCCCAGAAATACAAATGTAGAAAGAAGTTATAATATGCTTCTAAACAGTATCATGAGAAGTTGGATAATGTTATGATCAGGTAGGATTCACTATCAACGAATGCGACAAGTGTGTTTACACTAAAATATTTGAAAAATGCTTATATCATTGTATGCCTTTATGTAGACTACACGTTGATACTCAAGACTAATATTGTAGTTATTAAGTCCATTAAAATGATGTTATCCAATAACTTTGATATGAAGGATCTGAATGTTGCTGATATAATTTTAGTTATTAAAATTACTAGAATACTAGAAAAAATCAGTTTCTCTCATTCATATTACGTGGACAAGATGATAGAAAGATTCAAGGAATATGGGAACAAAGGGAATACAAATCCTTTTCTCTCACACATCCACTTCATAAGAATACATGAACTAAAAAGAAAAAGTTGGAGTATTCTCAAATCATTGAAAGTCTAATGTATTTAATGAATATGTCGTATGTGATTGTAATGTATATTGCATAATTTATTATTACATTCTCACATTTATTGTGCAATAAACTCTGCTATTCAACTTATCTTAATGTCTAATTTATGCATGTATAATTAATGAAAAAGAGAAGATAATCACAAACATTTCTCAATTAAAACAGATTTAGTTGGATTTATTTTGTTAGCTTGGGAAATCACGAAGATAATATTGAATTCAGAAGTCCAGAGAGAATTCTATTAGCATACAAAGGAGTATCCAAATGAGAGGATCCACGTAGCCAAAGATCTTGCCCAAAGACCAGATCTTTGACGCGGATTTGTGGCCTGGCATTAGGCAAGCGCCTTTTGGTGTTAGCTCCCCACATGCTCCCCTCTCCTTTTTCTCTTATAAATAGTGTAAATTTAGAAGGCAAACGGGCACCACACTGGCACAGAGCTAGGTTTAGACTTTTGTTTCTAGTTTAACTATAGATTTTCTTTTCTTTATATAATTTTTCTGTTTATTTGCAAACTTAAATTAGAGAAGAGATTCATGAGAGAATGAGAAAAAGAAATATATTTAGAGTAACACTGAATGTAATCTTCTTCTTTTCTTTTATAGTTTTTCAATTTAATCTAAGTTTGCCTTTTGCTTTATTCTTCTTGTTGTTTTTTACTTCACTTCTTTTGGTACTGATTACAATCCAAGTGACTCAAAGAGCATCAGAATTGTCTTGCCTTTGCGAGTGCCATCGATAGCTCATGACGATGGGTTATGTCTCAACCTGTATCATTTCATGCTTGCGATGTCTTAATGATGAAATGTGAAAGAGACTCAAATCTGATCTTAAGGGTTATGCACAGATCGCCTTCGAATCAAGACAAACTGTTGCCAACAATCCAAGATAAGTAATCAGCTAAAAGAGGTAATCATACTTTAGTTTTATTTTCTTCTTTTAATTTTTTAGTTTAGAACACTTTAAAAACAACATCTTCTCTTTCCTTATTCTTTAGATATTTTCTTTCCTAATTTAGTTCTTCTTTCGAAAACACGAGCACCATCTTCTTTATCTTCCACTTTTTTTAACTTACTCTTTTTTTTCATCTTTCAAAACTAAGAAGAAACTCTTAACCAGATTTTTTTTTTTTTTAGTAAACTTAAAAAGAATAACAAAATGCTTCTATCAATTTTCCTCCTTGTGGATCATGACCCGCATAGCACTTGTTTAGCGGTAATATTGAGAAACTTAACACATCTTAATCTATTATTTTTAAACTTTGTTTTTCTATGCTGGTTTCGTCTCAATCAAATTTTGGTGCCATTGCCTGGGAGTGATAGTATTTCTTATATTTTTACTAAACGGTTCATTTTTTCTTCTCTGTTTTTGTGTGTAGGTGTTGATTTCAAGAAAATAACTATTGCAGAAGGACCATTCTAGCCTTGCCTTTGCTCTAGAAAGCAGAGCACAAGAAAATATAAAACTGCCATAGAAGTACGACAAAAGCTATATTTGCGTGGCTATTCTATAGGACTACTAACTTATTTTTTTACAGGGATTATATATTGTAAAAAAGGTTCTGTAGCTATTATTCTTGTCTGTTGATTAATATTGCATACTATTTATAATTCAACAGTAATCGATTGGTTGTTAAAACTTAAAAAATGATTAGACGTTGCATTTAGGCATTTGTTTAATATGTTTACATTTTTCAACACTGTTGAAGAGTATTGGAGTAAAGGTACCTGTACATAGCATTTAGTATAGGGAACATTCATGTATGAAATATTGCTTGAGTGTTACTTTCTGTTGAATATTTGTACATTTGCACTAAAGCGATCTAAAAGCTAAACCGTTAAACAACAAAAGGTGGAAAAGTCATTAATTTTCCTTAGCCTGAAAACCATCTCCATATTTACTAACCCAGCTTAACTAAAATTGATTAGATATTGGCCCTAGGGACATCTCGGGCTCAATAGGATATTGACCTTAGAAGGAAGTTGTTAGAGTGTAGTTCAGGTCAAATCAACGTCTAAGATTGGAGATTAAGAGGCAAGGTCCTCAAAAATTAGTAGTTTAGCATAATTAATGCTTATTGCTTTGCACGGATACCTCCCACTATGTTTTACCCCTACTTGGTTGTTTACCTGTTGTCAGACTACTGTAATATACCTCTCGTGGACAGCCAACCAGTTAAGAGTCGTCTAAGTCTAAGGTCTACCCTAACATAGGCTAGACTTTTCTTTTTTTTGTTTGTTTATTTTGATTGTTTTGATTTGCTTTTTGTGTGAAATGGATCATCACAATAATTTTTCCATAATAGTATGAATCTATATTTCACCCTGACCTCATTTGACTCAGATATCACCAACCCGACATTGCATAACTTCCGGATTGGTTTTATTCGACTCAACATATGCCCCAATTCTAGAATTATAATCAAGATTGGAATAATCATCATCACTCTTCATCAAGTCAGTGGAGATACAACTCCCTGAGTCATATTTTCAACCACCGTTCTAACATTCAGCTTCAGTCATGATCAACTAATAGAAAAAAATCTGTGTTAGAAAAGAGTATAGAAGCCTTGCATGAGTCTGAACGATAATTCCAAAGTATGATGGACTCACAATTTCCACAAAACTTTCAAATCCAAGATCCTTACTCCATTTTTCAAGTCCCAACACAGCGAGAAGAACCGATTGACTTGGAAAATAGTTTAGAATCTTGATTCAGATTCATAATGATTTCAACCAATCTATCAATAGGATAGAGTTAGATCAGTTATGCAACCTAATAATTGATAGGTGTGAGAAAACTCTACTCAACATATTTTTAACCATTTCTAATTTTCTTAGCCATATTGATAGGAACCAAGAATTATGGTGTCTTGAAAACTATAACCAAGATTCATTTTCATCACATCACCTTAAACTTGATCAATTGAAAACTCTTGACAAATTGAAAAGTTTTCACTTAAATGAGATTGAACTTGAACATGGATGTGAACTCGATCTTCAATTTTGTGATTCAGTTTCAAATTTTGAATCTATGTTGACTCAATATCTTTAACCAATTTGGATCATATTACCGAGCTAACATTGATTACTGTATCCACAGATCTTAAAATTAAACCACTAATTTTGGAAAGTCATATTCCATTAGAGGGAAAAGAATATGAATTTCAACTTTTGGGTTTGGACCCAACTCTTGAATCAAAATCGGCTCTCGAACTTAACTTCATTTAAGTCATATTCTCGAGTCAGTATTAGATCTTGTTCCTTTCATTCCGAAGCCCAAATCTTTGACTTCATTAAATCACATTCTTCTGTTGGACCTAGTAGTAGACTATTATTATTCCGAGATGATATTCCAAGATTGGTCATATATAATTTTCATGTTAGGATCTTGCATGATGTTAATCAAATAGGGGATAGTAAAAATGTAAATAAAAAGAGGTCAAAGGTGAGTTTCTTGAAACTCCACATTATTTAGATTAGATAGCAATGCTTGCCCTAATTCGATGACCACCAGAACCACCACCTTAAGGTAACATTTTTCTTTCTCTTTCTTATTTTTCATGCATATATGCATTCATTCGTACATTGGGGATAGTGTGAGATAGGCGTGGGGGATGGTTCTAATATAGGTCTTCTTCTTTCTTTTTATATATAAAAGAATATTTTCTGTTCTTTTAAAAACTTTTTGAAAATAGAAACTATATTTTGACTTATGTTTATAAGAAATTAAGTTAGTTTTAAGAAATAGGAAAATCATAACTAGGATTATTATTCTTGGTCAAATAAGTTATTCGTTTAATTTCTAAGTTTAGGAAGAACATTTAGAAAAGAATTTAGTCTTAGATTTTAACTTGATGAAATATACATACTTTATACATTTACAAACATAGGGGTCAAAATAAAGACTCTTGTGCCTTATAAATATACACACACACACAACACACACACACACACACGCACTAAAAGTTCTCTGATTTAGCTGGGTATTTATGCCTCATAAAGCATAAGTATTCACGTATAAAGTGGTCCATATAATCAATAAAACCCTTAGTTTTGTGACCTTATTTGCTCGAGTCCTTAGGTCCTTGGGGCATTCTCTCACTCGGTGCTTTAAGATCGTCCGATTTGGGAGTCACCGACCTAAGGCTTGTTACATGGGCGAATTAGAAACCTAATAGAATTAAGGGATATTACCATTAGAATATGTAAAATAAGGTATAAAAGTTAGAATTGAAGAATCCCGAGTCGTATATTCACGGTCAAAAAGGTGCATATGATTTAGGGTAAATTAAAAGTGTAGGTGAGAAATACAGTTTTGATTCTTACCCTAATTGATAACAAGTTCTTGCTTGGTGACGAAGTTTAGGAATAAATAGTGTGGTAACCCTTGACTTATAGATTACTTGGTTTTTGCAAGAATACTTCAAATATTTTCTCTCATTTTCAAATTGCGTTTTTTAAAATACTAACAGTCTGTTTTTATTTCTTTATTGGATTTTGTAGATGTAATTTATTGAAAACCCTCATGAGACAGAACTCGTCCTATAGGGGTACTCTAGAGGTTTAACGGCTTGCCACACGTGCTAAGTGCAACCGTGATTCCTATGAAAGTGAGTTAGATTCGGTTAGCTCTGTTTTTCTTTTTATTTGTTTTGCTTGAGGACGAGTAAAAGATAAGTGGCGGTGTGATCGTACACGTATATTATAATTTATTATTACATTCTCACATTTATTGTGCAATATGTTATTTAACTTGCCTTAATGTCTAATTTGTGCAAGTATAATTAATGGAAAATGAGAAGATAATCACAAATATTTCCCAGTTAAAATGGATTTAGTTATATTTATTTTATAACTGGGGAAATCACGAAGATAATATTGAATCCAAAAGTCCAGAGAGGATTCTATCAGCATATGAAGGAGTATCTAAATGAGAGGATCCACGTGACAAAAAATCTGGTCTAACGGTCAGATGTTTACCACGAATCCGTGGCTCTGGCCATTGGATCAGCATCTTTTGGTGTTATCTCCCAACATGCTCCTCTCACCATTTTCTGCTATAAATATTACAAATTTAGAAGGCAAACGGGCACCGCACTGGCAGAGAGTTAGGTTTAGGCTTTTAGTTTAATTTTAGATTTTCTTTTTCTTTTATATAAATTTTCTCTTATTTGTAAATTTAGATAAGAGAAAAGATTAATAAGAGAAGGAGAGGACGAAATGTATTTAGAGTGACACTGGATGTAATCTTCTTCTTTTCTTTTATAGTTTTTCAATTTAATCTAAGCTTGCCTTTTGTTTTATTCTTCTTCTTATATTTACTTCACTTCTTTTGGTATCGATTGCAACCCGAGTGAGTGAAGTCACATCAGAATTGTCTTGCCTATGCGAGTGCCACTGATAGCTCATGACGATGGGTTCTAGTCTCAATCTGTATCAATTAATGCTTATGTTGTCTTGATGATGTAATGTGAAAGAGACTCAAATTTGATCTTATGGGTTATGCGCTGATCGCCTCCGATTCAAGGAAAATCGTCGCCAATGATCCAAGGTAAGTAATCAGCCAAAAGAGGTAAGCATACTTTAGTTTTTTTTTCTTCTTTTAATTTCTTAGTTTAGAAACACATTAAAAATCAACATCTTCTCTTTCTTTATTCTTTAGATACTTTCTTTTCTAACTTAGTTCTTCTTTCGTAAACAACCAACACCATCTTATTTTTTTATCTTCCATTTTTTTAACTTAACTCTTTCTTTTCATCATTCAAACTAAGAAGAAACTCTTAACCGGATTTTTAGTAAGCTTAAAAAAAAATACCTTCTATAACTTTCTCTCCTTGTGGATCACGACTCACATAGCCACTTGCTATAGCGGTAGTATTGAGGAGCTTAACAAATCTTAATCTATCATTTCTAAACTTTATTTTTCTGTGTAGATTTTGCCTCAATCAGTAAGCAAATTGAGTAGATACGCTAATAATCCTAGTGATAATCATTGGATTGTCCTACTATGAGTAGTGGGCTACCTGAAGAATACCAAATATGTCTTAAGATATGAGAAGTATCCACCTGTACTTGAAGAGTACAGTGATGCAAACTGGATTGCAGATTTTGAGAGATCAAAAGTACTAGCAGATATATTTTTACTCTCAGAGGCGCGACCATATCCTAAAAATCCTCCAAACAAACTTGCATAGCTCATTCCATAATGAAAACTAAATTTATAGCCTTGTATAAGGATGGAAAAGAACTATAATCTCTTCGATAATTTTTGGATGATATATCTTTATGGCCCAAACCAGTGCAACCATTTGCATTCATTGCTATAAATCAATCAACGATATCTAGGGCATAAAAATCTTTGTTTATAACGTAAGTCAAGACATTTCATCGTAAACATAATATGTTTGGTAGTTGCTCTCAAATGAAGCAATCTCAATTGATTTTTTGGCATTAAAAGATAACTTAACGGATATGTTCACTAAAGAATTAAGTGAAGAGCGTATAAACTACACATTGAGGGGGAATGAGACTAAAACCTAACCATATCGAATCAGCTTAATGAAAACCTTATTTAGCGACTGGAGATCCTATGGACTAAGTTCAAGAGAAAAAACTGGTTATGATTGACTTTGCAAGTAGGCACTTAGGAGATTGACTCCAACTTATTTTTATGATGCACCCAAGTGCTTTCTACAAAAGGTCTCAGGATAAGCTTAACGCTTTTAATGATGTTTATATTTTATTTTTAAAATAAGTGGGGTAGAGTAGACTACTCTTAATGGGACGATCATCTATATGAGTGTAGAGCTGGGTCGGCTCTTTGGGACTCTATATGGAGGCTGAGATTTTCTAAACAAACTCTCTAAAATCAAGAATGTTCAGGACCGAATATACACAAACGAGAATCAAAGTTGATTTTGAAAAGGTACTGTGTGAGGTCAGTTGACTTGGCTTAAATAAATAGCTGACAGTTCAAGACCTAATTCAGTAATTAGCTAGTAAGACCGATAAATCTTTCACTACAAAAGGTTCAAGACTTAGTTCACCTCTCCTGATGTAGTTTATTTCCTAAAGTGCCTTTCACTATAGAGTTAGTCTCATAGTGTATATATTTTCTTGAATCTCTATTCATTGTGGGGATTGTTGGAAACTTGAAAATAACCAAGTGAGTTTTTGAGAAAATTTAAGCTGAATTTTAGGTGAGACCCGCTGTTCGGAATGCACAGAAGATGATAGGAATGTGTTCACCTTCTATTGGCGATGAACTTGGTATATTCACATATTCAATTCTGTTTCTAAATGAATGAGATATTCAAATCGAAAGTTGGCCTAGAATAAGAGCTAAATAGGATCAAAAAAGTGAAAACTTTTTAATCTAACATTGAAAGTGGTATGCGAATGGATGTGTCTGTTCAGTGAATGAACATGTCTATTCGAAACATTTATACTAACATTCAGTTCTACATGAATTTACTATTAATAAATATTTATCTTGTATAAATAGTGATTGTGGAATTATCAAATTCCATTATATTCTCTGTCTATGTGAACTAATGTTCCTATTGTAGGATGCTGGATAAAGTATTCATGTAGGAAATATTATTGCTAAATAAATATTGTTGAATAATATATTATGCTTATTTATTACTAATACGAGACTGATTGAATACCAGTCTGATTGGTATTTGAGGAAGAGATTTGAAAGGTGATTCTATAATTAAGGAACGTTCACTTGAACATAAAACCTCTTACCTGATTTTCATCGTCCTGGCTAATTAGACCGGTTAATCTTGATCATGAATTTGATTGCCATGACCAATACTTTTCTTATTTTTCT
Source organism: Agave tequilana (assembly GCA_038442645.1). Classification (NCBI taxonomy): domain Eukaryota; kingdom Viridiplantae; phylum Streptophyta; class Magnoliopsida; order Asparagales; family Asparagaceae; genus Agave; species Agave tequilana. Next base: position 130,019 of record JAVJIF010034316.1, on the reverse strand, counting down.
CTCCCTACGTGTATATATTGATGTAATTGCTTGGTGAATTGATATGCAAAAATTACTCTCTCAAAATTATCATGGTATCAGAGCATGGTTTCTTCTTATCGTCATTCATCCACTGCCTCAACCCTACCCTGGGTCGGGCTCATGTAGCACGTGCTTAGTGTCGGGCCATGTTCTGCCTTCTGCATCTGAAGCTAACTTTCATGCATCCAATGTGCCGCCCTCCTGTCTCTACAACGCGTCGCTGCCTCTGTCTTGTTCAGATCTTGTCGCCTCAGTGTCGTTCAGATCTCACCGCCTCGGTCTCATTAAGATCTTGTCGACCTCTGCTTATGTCGACCTCAAACTTCGTCCCCTTCTCCTGATCTCTCTCTGACCTCTACTCGTGTCGACCTTGTGCTTCGTCACTATCTCCCTATCTCTCTCATTGACCTCTGCTCGTGTTGACCTCTCTCTAGATCTATTCCCGCCATGCCCACCCTCCCGCATCTAGAGCTTCATCGCTCTCTCTCGATCTCTCTTGTCGACCTCCGCTCGTGTCGATCTCCCTCCAGATCTGTTTCTACCGTGCCACCCTTCCGCATTTGGAGCTTTGTTGCCCTCTCCTGATCTCTCTGTTGACCTCTGCTCTTGTCGACCTTGAGCTTCATTACTCTTTTGCGATCTCTCCTATTGATTTCTACTCGTGTCGACCTCTTCGGATCGCTTGCGCCATCCTCTCTCGAACAGAGAGCACGCCTCCCACTCGGATCGCTGCCTCATTCAGATCAGCCTCATTCTCCCTTGCTCTCCCTGATCGCATTGCCCTCTCCCAATCTAAACTTTCAATGTTTGATCTACCATGAGTTTGACGGGGTGTTAATAAGCATGTGTTACATTTTATCTGGATGTGTATATAGGCATGTGATACATTGTATCTGGATGTATTAGTTTTCTTATTTTCCTCCCCACACTTGTATATATTAATGTAACTGCTTGGTGAATTGATATACAAAAATTACTCTCTCCAAATTATCTGTGTCATAAATATAGATATAGTGCTTATGATTTTCTCACTAAGATCGACTGATCTTATGGATCCGAACATAAACTGGGATGTAAATGGAACTCGAGAAACATTACTTGTTTGATTAAAAAAGAAAACTCTTTTAAGGATAAATTCCCTTTCACTCTCTCCTACATGTTAGAGAAGCCTTCACATGGAGAGTCTCCCTTAGCCAAGGAGACGATTTGTGAACCCAAATCTTATATTACAAATCTTTCTCCAGAGAGCCTGGTCCTGTATAGATGATTGAGAGCGAATTGCCTAATACAATGTCAGAAGAAACAGACGACCATCCTCTCTTTGGAGAGCACGAAATGGCTCGTTTCGCTTGAGCTATGTGGTGGAGATTTTCCGCCACGAAAGATTGGACGATCGATTAACAACACAAGCGAGAGTAGGAAAGTGGAGAGTGTGTGACTAAAAGTGATGCACAACATAGAAAGGAGAGACATACAAGTTTTTTTTTATGTGAAAAGCCAAATAGGGAAAAAATTACAAGGACGAGGAGAAGATTTAACTATAAATTTCAAATTACAAGAATTCTAGAGAACTTGTTGGTATGTCTCTGAGTTGGGATCGACTGGAAGAGAAGAACCTCCTCCTTATTGGAGGAGAAGGTTTACTTATACTGAGCTGTCGGCATAGAGGTAGATGGGAGCTGACCAGATCATCGTAACCGCACGATCTACACATGTTGATTTGTTGTGTCATAATTATTGATGCTGAACTATTGGGATTGCATACAAGAAATCTTGCCACTGTCCATAACTACCAGCGCTGAGGGTCATTACACGTTATGAACGTGGAAGAGGATCGGGTTATGTAACTGATGGCGGAGATCAGGGATGATCTGTCGCTGGAGCTCAGATTATGGCTCTGGACTTTTCAAGAGGGAGGGAGATCCGGGATGTCCAAGTGGCGGAGCCTTCTAGAATCTTTCATATGAAGGATGGACTTCGGAAGGATCTGAGGGTCAATTTTTGATCACTACAGATGCCCCTCACTCTTTCGTATGCCAGAGCCTGAAAAAAGGAAGTCAGAAAAGCGAAGTTGGTAGAGATCCTTAAATGCCTCGACTTCTTTTTGATGTCTGTAAGCAGGAGAGGATTTGGATCATAAATGCGAATCTTCTGGATTGACTTGGAGTTCACGCGGCTGGCTAGCAGCTAGCACATCAATCGATTAGATTATTTGAAATCTGTAACTGGCATCCTTTTGAATCCTGGCATCATAATGACTAGGGATATGGTTTTGTGTTCAGGCGGCAGTGGTTGTCTGTTCTTGATTTGGTTGACCGTAAATTATGGGTTGTGGACCAACTTTTGGGATTGAGATTTCGAAGTAGAGACTGTTTGGCTTCTCCTCCATTTATAAATAAAGTGGAGTCGTTCGTTGGAAGTCATATCTATTTGCTTCTCTAGAAAATTCTTGCTCCAAAATTATTCCTTCTTAGGTTCGCTTCACATCTTCCTCCTTCTTCATCAGTGGAAGAAGGAAAAGAAGAGGATGGGGATGGAGGAAATGACAGACATGTCCTTGTTGTTTGGGAGCTTGGCTGAGGTGATATGTCAATCATCGTGATTAGCCCATCATGAAATATCAGTAATCATGATTGAGCACTGTGGTCAGGTGTGACATGGAGTTCTGATTCAAGTCTGCTTGGCCATCTAGTCTATGGTTGGATCGGTCCAATTCCAACCACGAGCCTTGGAGTACTTTCCTGATAGCATGTACGAGGTAGGAGTAGGGGCTGTTCTGGGCAGTTATAGAGGTAGATGTGACTCCTTGTCAATTTTACTTGTCTTCATTCTAACTGGACATTGCTGCCTCATGCTTGGAAACTCTCTTCTGGCGGTGAATAACATGAGAGGAGTATGAGGGGTGTTTTTTGTCAGGACGTCGCTGATGAAGCACTCCTTCCAAAGCTCTGACCTCTTCCTCAGAATAAAGGGTCGGTGGTGTGATATCATCACTGGCTTGTGTGTCTTGGAGGTTCCATCATAGTCGGACATCATTGCCTCACGTGTCTTGCCAGAGTCCATCTGGAGCTCGAGACATTGTAGTAGCTTCAGAGGGCATTCTGGAAGTCCATCTCACTCTTCTTGCGAACATGAGGTGGGTAACAGCAAAATGCAAGGATTGGATTGGAATAATCTATATTTCTTTTCGAAAAAGTGTAAATACATAACTGTAATGGAGTTTTATATTACTCTTGTTAGGTGTAATTAAATTTGTATTCAGAGTAGAAATACTTTTTGAAAAAAAAACATATATAAATTTCTTTGGAATGAAAATGTTTGTTTATATCTTGCTTGGATTGCTTTACTGTTTGTCTTGTTTGAAATCAATCATGTCTCCTCGAAGTACTGGTCTTTAACTTCAAGATATTTGATTTGACATGTGGATGTTTTGGTAAGCTTGTGGTGTTGTTCTCGAGTGGGGATAGTCCCATCAGCGGTTCTTGCAAATTTTTGGCCTCTGAATAGTGAATATCCCAGTAGTAGAGTTGGATTCATGTACGCTTTTGAGTGGGGGTTTGACCCACCAGCAAAGCTGTAAGCTTGGGATTCTGAGAGGGAGAAATCCCTTCAGCATAGTTGGGCCTCTGATTGCTAAAAGAAAGAACAATCAAAGAGTTTAAGAGTTTACCGTGTAGCTTGTGGCTAACGGGTCGTGTTCACGAGGAGGGATGCGATGGAAGCTTTTCGGTGAATTGTTTAAAACAAGGAATTGTGTTCATTTTTATAAAAAAGAGGATGGAAAGAAAGAGATGATTAAAAGAAAAATTGCAGCTTTTAGAAAAGATTTTGGAGAAGGTGATTTAGAAAGCTTGAAAATTGTTTTGGTTGTTTTTATAATAAGAAAGCAAATCTAGGCTCACTATCTCACTACTCATTGTTCCTTCTTCTCTTAAAATGTTAAGTGCCTCAAGTGATCATTTGCAAAACTTAAAATTGATTTTTAGAAAGCTTTAAGTAAAGCACATAAGATGGTTAGAAGAGTAGAGTCTTTTCTTCAAGAAATCGTGAGAATTGAATATTAAAACATCAAGCGCGAAGAAGCAAGAATGAAGTAAAAATAATTCAAGAGATGTTCATGAAAGAAGTGAGAATTCAACAATCCAAACCCATCCTCATGTGCCTTCAAGAACACTTTCAAAAAGAAAGGCTTTTAAGTAAGGCATTCATATGAGTCATCAGGTCTTTTTCTTTTGAAAACAGGAGAGAAGGAGAGTAAAAGAGAGTTGCGATAGCTAGCCTAGAAAACCGTTTAGTTATCCATAGAAAATGAAGAAGAAAGCAAAATAATGCACGACATACCGAAATAAGAGTGGAAGGAAATGTGGCTTGATTCTTGTATTGCTGTCACTTCAATCTTCAAGTACAAGCTCTTAGTTCCTCTCTCTCACAAGTTTTGATACTGGATTACAAAGTAAATAATAAGATTACAACTTTTATGCTAGCTAACAAAGAGCCTAGATCCTAAGAAAATACACACAAAACTTAATCCTAGTCTTCGCTGCATTTTTCTTTGCTAAAACCAGTATTTATAGGTAAAACCCTAACAAAGAGGATCCCGGAAGATTGGGGGAGCAAACGCTCCCCCAACGGCCACAAGATGGGGTGTGGCCAAGTGGCCACACCAAAAGGGGGGAGGATCTCTGGTTGGTGTTTGTCCCGTATCTCCTGCTGGTTTTCTTGTTTCTGCTCCAACCGTTGACGAAACAGCCATTGATTTTGGGGCTTCAATCACTCGATTCAGAGAGAATTTTTCTCAACCTCTTGATATGCCAAGATTTAGCCCTGATTTCTTCATTTTGAATTTATTCTGAATTAATTCAGAATTTGATGGGCTTTTGGGCTTGTTTCTCTTTTCTTTCTTTGAGCACTTGGACTTACATTTAGCAAAGGAAAAGAAAACTTATTAATATGATTTATTAGCTAAAAAGCATGGTAAGGTGATAATATAAATGCAACATATGTGACTAATCACACCCCCACACTTATCTTTGCTCGCCCTCGAGCAAAACATCAGACTAATTCTAATCAATTATTAGACCACTTTCGCAGGTCACTCGATTGCACTGAGCATGTGCAACAAGCCGTTAAACCTCTAAGTTACCCCTAGAGGACGAGTTTTGTCTCGTGAGGGTTTTCAGTGGATTGCACCCACAAAATCAATAAAGAAAGAGAAAGAAGTTAGTATTTTCGAAAAGAATTTTGAAAAGAGAAAATATTTGAAGTATATTCGTAAGGCTTTAAGTAATCTATAAGTTATAGGAATATCAAAATTTTCATTTCTAAACTTAGTCTCTATTCAAAAACATGTCATCAATTAAAGTAAGGAGTCGACTTGTACTTCTCATCTAGTCTTTTAATTTACCCTGAGTCGTATGCACCATCATGACTGTGAAGTTGACTAAGGGTTCTTTAACATTAACTCCTATGCCTTATATTTATTTATTTTTGGTGAAATTTATTCCTCAATTTCATTAGGCTTTCTAATCTGCCCATGTAACGAGCATTCAGTCGGTGATACCCAAACCGACAGTTTTAGGGCACCAGGTGAGAAAACACCCCTAAGGACTTAAACACTCGAGCAGATAAGGCCACGAAACCAAGGTTTTGTTGGCCAAAAGGTTACACTCTCCATTTGTTTAGAGTTTTGATGATAACAAAACAAATAAGAGCTATTTGGTACTAATTAGTTTGTTTAAGATAAGTTTCAGGTTAGTACCATTTTTGGAGGCCATTGCTTAGCTATTGCAAGAACTTCTAGGTTCATGAAGCAAAGAAGGCGTTTTGCACATCAAGGAAGGAACATAGAAGAGAAGGCTCTAGCAAGACATTGCATGGCTCAAGACTTCAAGTTTGCTCAAGATAATTTATTAGATTTGTTTTTAGTTTAGATTTTTGTTAAAGAATAGTGAATAGGTTTGAAGCTCTATCACACACGTTTTTGTGCACATCTTGTTTCCAAACATATTTCCTATAATATGTACAAAAATAGTTTGTATACAATCTTCAGCCTACAAACTCATTTTTATCCATTATATATATCACTATTCAAAACTATTTTGTTAAAAATAGATTTCTCCTCAAAATTCTGTTTTTGTTTTGGCTTTTGACCTGATCCGGTGCCCTATGTCAGGTCAAGCCGGTCGGCCGGCCCAGTCGACCGGGGTTCTGGCAGCAGTGCGTGTCAGTGTACACGTTTCACGGTCGACCCGAACGGTCGACCGAGACTTGCCTGACTGACAGACTCTGCTCTCTGTATTTTTGGGTCGACCGGGCAGTCGACCGTCAGCCTGCAATGGCTCTTTTTTCTGAACTAGCGGTCGACTGAGGTAGCCGTTTGAACAGTAACGGCTATTTCCTAAGCTGGTTTATTTTTTGTCCTTTTCTCACTTAAGTGTGTTTAAATGACATGTTTTGATTTTAATACTTTCTAATTAGCCTTAAATATGTTTTATCTCCTAACCCTAGCCCTCTCCTATAAATAGGGGTGTTTAGGGAGAGGTTGGTTACTAGAAAAATTATCAAAATTTTCACAAGTTTAAGGCATTCAAAAAGACTTGGTTTCTTGGTTTTTGTGCTAAAATTCTCTCTCATTTTCTGAAGTGTTTTCAAGAACTCTCTGATTTCTTTTTCTTTTCTCCTTGCACACAAGAGCTTCATTCCTACTCATTGTTCTCTAAGGACCTTTGTAAGGGAAGAGAATTTTTCAAAGAGAGAGTTTGTGGTCTTTTTGTTGGCCCAAGAGGTTACACTCTCCAATTGTTTTGTGTTTTGATGATGACAAACCAAATTAGTGCTATTTGGTACTAATGATTCTATTCAAGATAAGTTTCAGGTTTGTACCATGTTTAGAGACCATTCGCTTAGCTATTGCAAGAACTTCTAAGTTCCACAAAGTAAGGAAGGCAAATTGCACATCAAGGATGGATCATAGAAGAGAAGGCTCTAGCAAGGCATTGGATGGCTCAAAGACTTGAAGATAGCACAAGAAGTCTTCATGTAAATTGTTTTTTAGTTTATAGTATGTTAAAGAATAGTGGATAGGTTTGAAGCTCTATCACACACGTTTTTGCGCACATGCTCATTCCAAAATAATTTCTTTTAAATTATACAAAAATATTTTGCATACAAGTTTTTGCCTACAGATATATATTTATGTTTTATACTATTCCCTGTTCAAAAGTATTTTTGTTAAAATCAAAATCCTCTTTGTTTTCTTTTCTAAAATCAATTTTTTGACCTGATCCGGTCGACCGGGGCAGTCGACCGAGTCTGTGTCAGTCTGGTCCGGTCGACCGGACCAGTCGACCGAAGTTCTGGCAGATGCACGTATCCATGTGCATGTCTGTCGGTCGACCGGGGCGGTCGACCGGACTATTGTTTTTGCTCACAGGTTTTCTCGATCGACCGAGTCGATCGACCGCTAGCCTATAACGGTCGAATTTTTGTACTACCGGTCGACCGGCCCAGTCGACCGATGTATCCGTTGAACAGTAACGGGCAGATTTTAAGTGAGCTGTTTATTTTTGTCTTTTGTGTTTAAAATTCGTTTAAGGATATATTTTGTTCTAATTACCTCCTAAACATCAGTAAATATGTTTTATCCCTAAACCCTAGCCCTCTCCTATAAATAGGGGTGTTTGGGGAGAGATTGGTTACAACAACAATTATTGCTAGAAAATTCAAAAGTTTAAGGCTTTCAAAAGAGACTTGTTTCTTGGTTTTTGTGCTGAATTTCTCACTGATTTTCTGAAGGGTTTTTCAAATACTCTCTGATTTAATTCTCTTTTCTCCTTACACACAAGAGCTTCATTCCTACTCAATATTCTCTAAGGACCTTTGTAAGGGAAGAGATATTTGAAAGAGAGAGTTTGTGGTCTTTTGACTACCAAGGAAATTACTTGTTCTTGAGATTGTAGGAGTTGGGTACTCCATTGTATTTGAGATCTTTGTGATAGTGGAAGTGGTCGGAATCCTTCTGGGGAAGGCGGGGAGTAGAGCTGGGTGCTCGAACCTCGATAACATATCCTTGTGTTTGCGATTGGTTTACATTCTTGCAATTCTTACTCTACTTTGCTTGCACTTATTACTTTCTCATCATACTTACTTGCTTGCATTCATCTTGTGATTCTTGATTGTAATTGTTGTAGCTTTAAATTTTTAAATTGCCCTTTGATTAGCATTATCACCTATTCACCCCCCCTCTAGGTGATTTTCAATTGGTATCAGAGCTTGGACTCTAGGTTTGGCTTAACATCCATAGAGAGATCCTTAATATTTGCTAATCAACATTCATTCATTCATTCATTCATCACTAGTAAACATGGCCGATAACATCAAAACCCTCCTAAATTTGATGGACTTAATTTCCCAATTTGGAAGGTTAGGATGACTATATTTTTGCAATCTTTGGGTAGCTTAGTGGCCAAGTCCTTGACTAAACCCTATGTAGCACCCGATAGTGATGAGAGCACTTGGACCGACTTCAACTTTAGAGAATATGAGGCTAACTCCAAAGCCCAAACTCCCTATTAACCGCCTTGAATGAGGATGACCTTACACGGGTAATTCATTGCCAATCCGCCTATGAGATTTGGTAACATTTATTGGTCACACACGAAGGGACTTCACAAGTCAAGAGAGCTAAAATAGATCTCTTGAGGTCCCAATATGAGTCATTCAAAATGCTTGATGAAGAATCTATTGATAATATGATTACTCGTTTCACTAAAATCACTAATGGTCTTTCTTCATTAGGTGATGACATCTCCAACGATCAAAAGGTGCGGAAAGTGATTCGGGTGCTTCCTTCTTCATGGGAGATCAAGGCCACCACCTTAAAGGAGTTGAACGACAAGGACGAGATGGACATCATTAGTCTCATTGGGAACCTAAAGACCCATGAGATGGAGAAGAAGGCAGAGAGGCCAAGAGGCCAAAGAAGAAAGAAGAAAGACTAGCCATTCAAGATGACGATGATGATGACGAAGAAGAAGATGAGGAGCTTACTCTACTGTTCGCAACGTCAAGAGGATGTACCGGAAGAACAAGCTCAACTTCCGGAGAAAATTTGAAGGCAAAGAGGAGCGGAGGATCATATGCTACAATTGCCGCAAACCCGGACATATCATGGCGGATTGTCCGGAGTTCAAGAAGAAGATGACTTCCTCCTTCAAGCCAAAGAAACCGGAGGAAAAGAAAGCCTACAAAGCAACATGAGATTCGGAAAGCGAGTCCGAAGAGGAGGTGGATCAAGCTAATATGTGTTTCATGGCAAACACACCCAAGGTAACCCCTCAATCCCTTGATGATGAAGATGATGATGTAAGTAAGGAAGTTCTAGTGCATGCTTTTGTAGAACTTTCTGAAACTTATAATAACAAGAAACTTGAATGCATAAAATTACAAAAAGAAGTTGCTTTTCTTAAGAATCAACTTGCCATTGTTTCTAAAGAAAAAGATGATATTTCTTCTAATTTCATTTCCATGCAAAAAGAATTTTGTGCCTACAAGAGTACTTGTAAGGCAAAATCTCCTATTATTGATGAAAAAGAAATTTCCTCTTTTAAATCCAAAATGAATGATTTTGAAAAAGTTTTAAATGATTGTGCTTTCAATACTAAGAAACTTGAGAACATGTTTTCTAAAAAGCACACTTCACATGCTAAAATTTCACAAGATAAATATTCTCATGCTAGCACCTCTCATGCTCATGCTCACAATGCTCATGCTCACAAATCACACACCCATTATGCTTTTAAATATGGTAGAGTATATAGATGCACATATTGTGGTAAAAATGGACATTTTTTGCTATGATCAACTAAATAGAACAAATAATCTTGTTTAGGTTCATGACACTAACCCTAGAGGACCCAAGAAAATGTGGGTACCAAAATCAAGTCTTAAATTGTTTGATGTAGGTACACACCAAAGCTCCAAGACGTAGGGAGCGGTGGTACCTTGATAGTGGTTGTTCAAGACACATGACATGGGACATCAACAACTTCATAACCCTATCAAGGTACATGGAAGGTGGCACCGTCACCTTCGGGGATGACTCCAAAGGAACTATCATCGGTATAGGTAACATTCAAATTGGTGCATCTCCTTTTATTGAGAATGTTGTTTTAGTAGATGGTTTAAAACATAAGTTGCTTAGCATTAGTCAACTTTGTGATCGTGGACTTAAAGTTGTTTTTGATGATGCTTCTTGTAAGATTTTTGATGTTAAATCCGATGTTTGTATTCTCACCGGTTTTTGTGATAATAATGTTTATATTATTGACATGCTTAATTTAGATTGTTCTACTAAATGCTTAAATGCTTTTGATGAAAATTCTTGGCTTTGGCATAGAAGATTAGGACATGCATCTTTTGACCATATCTCTAGGATTAATTCAAAGGAATTGGTGAAGGGTATACCTTACTTGAATTTTGAGAAAGACCGCATTTGTAGTGCGTGCCAACTTGGGAAACAAACCAAGTCTTCCTTTAAACCAATCAAGGATATCATGTCAACTAGGCCTTTAGAATTAATTCATATGGATCTTTTTGGACCAACTAAAACTAAGAGTTTAAATGGAAGTAGATTTGCATTTGTTTTGGTTGATGATTTCTCCCGTTTTACTTGGTTTTCTTTTTACAAAATAAAGATCAAACTTTTTCTCATTTTAAAATTTTTCGAAAAGAGTTGAAAAAGAAAAGGGTTTTCCGATTTTGAGAATAAGGAGTGATAGAGGTGGTGAGTTTATTAACCAACTCTTCATGACTTATTGTGATGAAAAGGGAATTAAGCATGAAACGTCTTGTCCTAGAACTCCACAACAAAATGGAGTTGTAGAAAGGAAAAATAGAACACTTCAAGAGATGGCTAGGACAATGATAAGTGAATATGACCTCCCTCAATATTTATGGGCCGAGGCCGTAAACACCGCATGCTATATATCGAATCGTATTTATTTGTGCAAAAATTCTTCAAAAACATCATTTGAAATGTATCATTCTAGAAAACCAAATGTTGCATATTTTAAAGTTTTTGGATGCAAGTGTTTTGTTTTGAATACTAAGGATAATTTGGGTAAATTTGATGCTAAGGCTTATGAGGCTATCTTTGTTGGATATTCCTCTACTAGCAAAGCATATAGAGTTTTCATTAGACCATTGAAGAATCCATGCATGTTAAGTTTGAAGAATCTAATGTGTTTATTGAGAATGTTGTAGAGTTTGAACCATTAGGTGAAGACATGGAGAGACTATCCTTGAAGGACTCACCCGCTCAAGAAGAAAAGCTAGATCCTATTGGTGAAGTTCAAGAGGATAAGGAGGAAAGCACTCAACCGCTTCCTAAAGCTTGGAGATACGCTACAAATCATCCTAAGGAGCTCATCTTGGGTGATGCATCTAAAGGAGTCATTACGCGCTCCAAACTCCATGACCTATGTGGTAACTTTGCTTTCATTTCTCATTTTGAACCCAAAGGCATTCTCGAAGCCGAGACGGACCCATATTGGTTGCTTGCCATGCAAGAGGAACTCAATCAATTTGAGCGCAACCAAGTTTGGCACCTTGTTCCTAAGCCCCACGATAGACCAATAATTGGTACTAAGTGGATCTTTAGAAACAAGATGGATGAGTCCGAAATGTCATTAGGAATAAAGCTAGGTTAGTGGCCCAAGGTTACACTCAAGTTGAGGGAATTGACTTTGAGGAGACCTTTGCACCCGTAGCACGGCTTGAAGCCATACGGATGACACTAGCTTTTGCATGTTTTAAAATTTTAAACTTTTTCAAATGGATGTGAAAAGTGCATTTTTGAATGGTTTTATTAATGAAGAAGTTTATGTTTCTCAACCTCCCGGTTTTTGTTGATCATGTTCATCCCGATTTTGTTTTTAAACTTGATAAAGCTTTGTATGGATTGAAACAAGCTCCAAGAGCTTGGTATGAAAGGCTTTCTAGTTTTCTCATTTCAAATGATTTTATTAAAGGCAAAGTAGACACAACTCTTTTTACTAAGCATGTTGATAATGATATTTTAATTGTGCAAATTTATGTTGATGACATAATTTTTGGATCTACTAATGAGCTTTTATGCAAGGATTTTGAGAAGGTAATGCAATTAGAATTTGAAATGTCTTCCATGGGTGAGCTCAATTTCTTCCTTGGACTCCAAATCAAGCAATTGCAAGACGGAACCTTCATTAACCAAGCCAAGTATGCAAAGGAGCTAGTAAAGAAGTTTGGGCTTGAAGGATCAAAGGCTTGCAACACTCCAATGGCAACTACAACCAAGCTTGATAGAGACGAACAAGGTAAAAATGTTGATATTAAATTATATAGAAGCATGATAGGAAGTCTTTTATATTTGACGGCAAGTAGGCCGGATATCATGTTTAGTGTGTGTCTTTGTGCTAGATTTCAATCGTGTCCTAAAGAGTCTCATCTTATTGCGGTAAAACGCATTATTCGTTATATTAAGGGCACTATTGGAATGGGTCTTTGGTATCCAAAAACTATAGATTTTTCAATGACTAGTTATTCGGATGCCGACTATGCGGGTTGTAGAGTAGATAGAAAGAGTACTAGTGGGACATGTCAATTTCTTGGTAATTGTCTTGTTTCATGGTCCTCTAGGAAATAAAATTCCGTAGCTCTCTCAACCGCCGAGGCGGAGTATGTTGCCGCGGGGGCTTGTTGTGCACAAGTCCTTTGGATGAAACATACTCTCCTTGATTTTGATTTGCACTTTGATCATATAAAAATATTTTGTGATAATACTAGTACTATACACATGACCAAAAATGCAAATCAACATAGTAAGACCAAGCACATTGAGATTAGATATCACTTTCTTAGAGATCATTTTGAGAAAGGTGATATAGATATTGATTATGTTTCCACGGATTTACAACTAGCCGATATTTTTACTAAACCTCTTGATTTTGCTAGATTTTCGTTTATTTGTGGAGAACTTAATGTTTGTATTATTGAATAGACATGTTTTTCATAACCCTTTTTGATGTATGACAAAAAGGGGGAGAATAAGTTTACATGGACAAAAATAAGTTTTATGAATTTATATGTTTTGGTTTTATGAATTCTTGTGTTTTAGTTGTTTTGGTATTTTTGGTATCAAGAGCAATTTTTGTGTTTTATATATTTGTTTTAATTAGTTTCAATAATTGGTGCATCATTTCAATTATTGGTATCTAGAGCATATTCTTGTGTTTTATGTATAGCATAATTTGAGGGGGAGTTTTCTCCTCCCTATATTTTTGTTAATGTTGGAACCTGACAAGTTCAAGATATTGAAGCCTCTCCAATTACAAGATTTTGATGATGGACGAACACTACTACCACATGATGATTGCTCTACCTCAGATGAAGATTACTGAAGCTTATGGGTGTTTGTGGAAGTTGTTGTGTAACTTAGAAAGATTTGTAATAGCCTTGATCACTTACACACAAAATAAACCTTCCCAAGTCGACTTACCCTATTTATATAGTCGACTACCCAAATGTAGTCGACTTGACATAAAGCCCTAGTCGACTAGTCCACTTAGAACAAAAACTCCTAACTCTCTGTTTGGACTCTGTAAGCCAATTAGTCGACTTGCCTTTCTTACCTAGTCGACTAACAGATACTCTAGTCGACTAACCCTATTTCCAAGTCGACTAATCTTTGACACAAAAATTATCCAACTTTCTGTTTCTTTTCTGAAACAAAGTTAGTCGACTACCCTTTTTTATCCAGTCGACTAATACAGTTATAAGTCGACTACAAGTTAGTTATAGTCGACTAATTTCAGTTATCCAGAAACTTTTGTTTCCAACAGACACTTCCCTAGTCGACTAACAATCTTACCTAGTCGACTAATAAGTGAACTTTTGCCTAGCCTAGTCGACTAATCCAGTATCCTAGTCAACTATAGACAGTTTCTGATTGTTGGACAGTTTCTCTTATCTGATTCATTTGGCAACGTTTTCTAACGTTTAAAATGTCTGAATTGGTGCCATAACTTCCCTAACTGACCCTAGTCTACATCTATAAATAGAGAAGTTATTCCAAAGGCCATTTACCAATTCATTCAATCAGATTTCCAAAGCCAAAATTTCCAGAATCCTGAAAACTGAAATTTGCAACTTCTTTCTTCACCAAAAGCCATTTCCTCTTGTGAAGAATTCTGAAGTTAAACCTTCCTATACAGAACCTTGTCCACTACAGATCCTTATCAAGGCTATAGGAAGTTATTGTATTCATTTCAAAGAAAGTTGTACAAGGAGTCTTCTTGAGTGTAGAAGATTGTACAAGGCGTGTTCTCTTGGTTGAAGAGAAGTTGTGCACGTTGGCAAAGGGTGTTTGTCAAGTGGTGCACAAGGCATTTGTTGTAGGGTGTACACAAGGAAAGAAAGAAAAATCTCAAGCGGTTGGCTTGGGGACTGGATGTAGGTCACAAGGACCGAACCAGGATAACTCTCCGCTGTTTGCGTTTGTTTTTCTGTGCTTAATCTCTTGTGATTATTTAATTTCTGCAAGTGATTTGTTTAAAGTTTAAATAACACTATTCACCCCCCCTCTAATGTTGTTTTACTTGTTATATAGATCCTACATTTGGTATCAGAGCAGGTGTTAAGGCAAACAACAATACAAGGATGGCAACGGATTTCCAATCATCCCAATTCAAAGAAGGGCATTCTACACAACGTCCACCGCTCTTTGACGGAACCAACTACAATTACTGGAAGTGTAGAATGAAGATCTACTTGCAGTCGCTGAACTACGACCTTTGGAACATCGTAGAAGCAGCATACACCAAGCCTACAACCAACTACGACGCTTGGAGTGAAGATCAAAAGAAGAATGCAAATCTTGATGCCAAGGCGATGAACGCTCTATTTTGTGCCTTAACCAAAGAAGAGTTCAACCGTGTGTCTACATCAACCTCTGCACATCAAATATGGCATACACTCGAGGTAACACACGAAGGTACGAACAAGGTTAAGGAATCTAAAATTTCAGTTCTTGTCCACAGATTTGAATTGTTCAAGATGAAGGAGAACGAAACCATATCCGAAATGGTTACAAGGTTCACCGACATCACCAATACTCTTGCATCACTTGGAAAGGACTACACTCAAGTTGAACGAGTCCGTAAGATCCTTCGAGCACTCACACCAGAATGGGAGAAGAAGACAACCGCCATTGAAGAGGCGAACGATCTCTCCACCATGACATTAGAAAACCTAGTCGGTAATCTAATGGCATATGAAGTGCAAATAGAAGAAAGAAAGAAGGACGAACAACAACATCAATCTAAGAAGAAAGTTCTTGCCTTCCATGCAACTTCAGATACGGACAATTCGGATGAAGATGAAGAAGAAATGGCCATGCTTTCAAGAAAGTTCAAAAGGTTCTTAAAACAAGGTAAGTATAATAAGAATAAAGATACTAACGATATTCCTACTTGTTTTAAGTGTAACAAACCAGGTCACATGAAGAAGGATTGTCCATTGATGAAATCAAAAGGACACTTCAAGACTTTCAACAAGTTCAACAAGTTCAACAAGAATAAGAAGGCCTTTCAAGCAACATGGGATGATAGCGACTCATCTTCCTCTGAGGACGAAGAAGAAGCAAAGGAAACCGCCAATATTTGCTTCATGGCCCAAGAAGATGAGGTACAAGATTATGATGCTTTATTAGAAGCCTTTAATGAACTTTATAGTAATTTCAAAACTGAAAAGATTAGAAATAAAGTTTTAATAAAGGAAAATGAAAAACTTGTTAATAATAATTCAATTCTTGTTTCTCAAACATCATCTTTTAGTTCTCAAAAAGAAGAATTTGAAAAAGTTATTGTATCTTTAAAAAGAGACAATGAAGTTTTCTTAAAAGAGAATGCTTTACTTAAAAAGGAAACTTTTTCTTTAAGTTCTAGAATTAATGTTTTAGATAAAGATATGATAAGTTTCAAAGTTAAGTATGAAGATCTTTTGAAAAATGTAAATAAATTTAATAAAGGAAAAGAAAGTTTAAATATGTTATTATCTTCTCAAAGATGTCTAACAACCATTTTGGTCTTGGTTTTTCAAAAGATAACATGTATAAGCCTACTCATGTTGGTATTGGTTTTTCAAAGACTAATTTTGTAAAATCTACACATGTTCATAATCCATACAATTCTTTTGTAAAAAGAAATGATATTTCAAAAAGAAATAGATGCAAATATATATGGGTTCCTAAGAATCTAAATAATGTTGATAAGACTGTTTATATTGCATCTTTTATACATGATGTGTGTAATTCTAAGAATTATGTTTATACTAACAAGTGGAAACCAAATTCCAATTGGATTTGGGTTCCTAAAGGCTAACCTTTTTCGGACCCTATCATGATGGGTACCATATTTATTGTTTTATCTTATAGGTACCTAACAAAGAAAAGTGGATACTTGATAGTGGGTGTTCCAAACACATGACCGGACATATACAACTATTGTCTTCCGTACAAATCAAAAAAGGAGGTACAGTGATATTTGGAGACAATAACAAAGGAAAAGTTATTGGAACCGGCATTGTTGGTAATCTTTCAAAACCTCTTATTGAAAATGTCCTTTTGGTAAGTGGTTTAAAACACAATCTATTAAGTATTAGTCAATTATGTGATAAGGGTTATAAAATTGTGTTTGAAAAAGATGTTTGTCTTATTTATGATGCTAATATGAAAGATATTTTGTTTAAAGGTTTTCGAAACAATAACATATATGAATTGTCAATAGCATGCATGTCTTCAAATGAAAATTTATGTCTAATTGCTTCAAATAATGATTATTTTTTATGGCATAAAAGATTTGGTCATTTGAATATGAAAACTATTTCTAAAATTTCAAAATTTGATTTAGTTAAAGGTCTTCCAAAAATTGCTTTCAAAAAGGATTATTTTTGTGATTCTTGTCAATTAGGAAAACAAGTTAAATCTTCTTTTAAATCAAAAGATTTGGTTTCTACAAAAAGACCTTTAGAATTATTGCATTTGGATTTATTTGGTCCTACTCGTGTTTCTTCATTAAACAAGAGTAGATATGTTTTTGTCATTGTAGATGATTACTCACGTTTTACATGGGTGATTTTTCTGAAAAATAAAAATGACACTTTTGATGAATTTGTAAGTTTTTGTAAAAGAATTCAAAATCAAAAGTCTCTAAACATAGTCACTATTCGTAGTGATCATGGAGGAGAATTTGAGAATGAATCTTTTTCAAATTTCTGTAATAAGTATGGTATTACACATAATTTTGCATTTCCTAGAGCATCTCCTCAAAATGGTGTTGTAGAGAGAAAGAATAGGACTTTGCAAGAATGTGCTAGAACTATGCTTATGGATAGTAACTTACCAAAATACTTTTGGGCTGAAGCCACTGCTACTGCTTGTTATGTTTTAAATCGAGTACTTATTCGACCATTTTTAAATAAAACCTCTTATGAATTGTTTCATGATCGGATTCCAAAAGTTTCATATTTTAAGATTTTTGGTTGTAAATGCTTTATTTTAAATACAAAAGATGCTTTAGATAAATTTGATGCTAGATCCAATGAAGGTATTTTTGTTGGCTATTCTACTCATAGTAAAGCATATAGAATTTTTAATAAAAAATCTTTTACAATTGAAGAATCTTTACATGTTAAATTTGATGAATCCTTAACTAAACTTGTTTCTAATGATTCTCCACATGATGATGATCATATTATAGATACTCCTAATGAAAATATTGTTATATCTTCTGTTGATACTAACTTGTCTAAGGATGAAGAGATTCCTACCGAGTTACCGAAAGCCTATGTTGAAGTAAGGAATCATCCACAAGATTTGGTAATTGGAGATATAAATCAAGGCGTTCAAACGAGATCCAAGTTGAACTACATGACACAAATTGCCTTCATTTCACTCATTGAACCGAAGAATATCAACGAAGCATGTGCGGATGATTATTGGACAATTGCCATGCAGGAAGAGTTGAACCAATTTGTAAGAAATGATGTGTGGGATCTTGTGCAACGTCCTACTGATCATCCCGTCATCGGTACAAGATGGGTCTTCAAGAACAAACTCAATGAATCCGGTGAAGTCATTAAGAACAAGGCAAGGTTAGTAGCACAAGGGTACAATCAAGAAGAAGGTATTGATTTCTATGAAACTTATGCTCCAGTTGCAAGACTTGAATCAATTCGTATATTACTTGTTTTTTCATGTTTTATGAATTTCAAATTATATCAAATGGATGTTAAAAGTGCCTTTTTAAATGGAATAATTAAAGAAACTGTTTATGTTGAACAACCACCAGGTTTTGAACATGAAAAATTTCCAAACCATGTTTTCAAACTTAAAAAAGCTTTATATGGTTTAAAGCAAGCACCTCGTGCTTGGTATGATAGATTAAAGAGTTTTCTTTTAAATTCTGATTTTAAAATGGGAAGTGCAGATACAACTCTTTTTATCAAACATGTTAATAAAGATATCTTAATAATTCAGATTTATGTTGATGATATATTATTTGGTTCTACTAATGATGATCTTTGTCAAGAATTTTCTAAGATTATGCAGAATGAATTTGAGATGAGCCACATGGGCGAACTCACTTACTTCCTCGGTCTTCAAATCAAACAAATGAAGGATGGAATCTTCATCTCCCAATGCAAATACGCTAAGGAACTTCTAAAGCGATTTGGTATGGAAAATTCTGGTCACAAGAATACTCCCATGAGTACAACTACCTTTTTGGACAAAGATGAAAGTGGTAAGAATGTCGATCAGAAGCTCTATAGAGGTATGATTGGCTCTCTACTTTATATTACTTCTAGTAGACCTGATATAATGTTTAGCGTATGCTTATGTGCTAGATATCAGTCAAATCCTAAGGAATCACATATTAAAGCCGTGAAAAGGATCTTTAGATATTTAAATAACACAGTCAACTATGGTTTATTTTATCCAAAGTCATGCACATTTGATTTATTATCTTATAGTGATACTGATTTTGCTGGTTGTAAATCTGACCGGAAGAGTACTAGTGGTACTTGTCACTTTTTGGGACATTCACTAGTATCTTGGTTCAGTAAAAAGCAAAATTCCGTGTCCTTATCAACAACTGAGGCAGAATATATTGCTGCTAGTGTTGCATGTGCCCAAATTATATGGATGAAACAAACCTTACTTGATTATGGCATGACTCTCACAAATTCACCTATTATGTGTGATAATACAAGTGCTATTAATCTATCTAAAAATCCAGTTCACCATTCACGTACCAAACATATTGATATTAGACATCATTTTTTACGTGATCATGCTTTAAAAGGTGATATTTCTTTAAATTTCATATCAACTGATAATCAAGTTGCTGATATATTAACTAAACCACTGAAAGAAGATATCTTTATAAAATTTAGAAGAGATCTTGGTATTTGTAATTTTTCAGATTTTTAAACAATTTTTTTTTAGATTTTTTCTAAGGCAGTATTTTTATGCAAGTTAGTCGACTTATAACTCTTATTAGTCGACTTATAAAAGCCTTAGTCGACTTGAAATATTACCTAGTCGACTCCTGCAACAAACAGAAACTTCAATTTCTGATTTGTCCAGAATTAGTCGACTATAGTAAATTTACAGTCGACTAGACCTATTATTAGTCGACTAGTCTTGTCCTGTAAGTCGACTAATACTGTGAAATTTCTGTTTTCTATTTTCGGATTTCTGTTTCAAACCCGACCCAATAACTTAAGTTCAGGATCCGTTATCACTCAGTTTTAATCCAATCCATTCATCTATATTCAGATTTGATCTTAACCCTTCATTTCTTTCATTACATCACCCAAACCCTAGAAATTCCTCATTCCTTCTTCCAGCCGAGCCTTTCAGTCGACCAGAAGAAGAAACTAGGGCACCCGAGTTCCTGCTGCAGGCTTCTACAGAGCAATTCCTTCCTATTCCTCTCCAAGTTCTTGATTTCTTGGTAAAATCTTTCTAATTTCAGTCTATTACTTCCATATCTACTGTCTACTTGCTTCCAATTTAGTTTTCATCATGTCCAAATCTAAGAAAACTAAATTTACTCCTGGTTCATCATCCTCCAATGTTGATTTTAGGACTTTCCTTAAAAATCCTGAACTAGAGGCTGATTATCTTAGACTGTCAACTCTAGATATAATTCCAGGGAGGTTTGTCAAATATGATGACTTTTATCAATATGATATCATGTCATTTCTTAGAACTTGTGGCTTGTATAATATGTTTTCCACTGAATTCAAACAAGCCTATTATCCTTTTCTCATATATCTGTTCTACACAAATTTAGCATATGAAGATAATGAGAATGCTACCTCTCTTAATTCCTATGTTAAAGGTGTTCACATTAAGCTTTCTATCAAGTCTATTGGACGTATCTTATCCATTCCATATTCTGGCCTCACTCTTGATGATATTGTGATGGATGATGAAGATGTTTTAGGTCAAATTTTTCTACCCGGCCAACATCTACCTATGTCCAACAATAAGCTTAAGCCAATTCCCCGTCTAATTGGTAGAATTCTTTCCTATAACATCTGCCCTAAGACTGGTAGTTATAATTACTACTCAAAGGAATTATCGTCCTGTGTCTATGCTATTATGGCTGGACATGACGTTAATTGGGCTAAAATCATATTTGACACCATGGTCAAGTTTCATTCCTCCTTCCTACCATTTGGCGCCTTTCTAACTCCAATCTTTCGGAAGTATCATGTTGATCTTGCTTCTGAAAATTCTGTTGTCAAGATTTTTGAGTTCTTTGATCGTGCTGCCATTAATAGGATGAAGTTACCTGAGTTTCCTTCTCATGACCCACAACAACCACCTTCCAATCCACCAAGTCCTCAACATGGTCCATCTTCCTCTTCACAACCTCCTATCAATGACCCACCTCCAACTCAACCACCTCCATATGCCGATGCTTTCTATAACTCCATATCTGCCCAGATTGCATCACTTCAATCTAACCAACAAGCTTTGTTGGATTCTCAATCTCAAATTATTGAGAATCAATCCTTGATGATGACTAGGCTGAATTCCATTGAATCTACTCAATCAGCCATAATAAGTCTTCTCAAGATCGGTTACCATTCACCTCCTCCTCCCGGATCCGAAGATTGAAGCTATGTGTGTTGGAGTTTTTCGTTATTTTTTTTTCCTTTTCGCACACTTATGTATTTTCTGTTTTTTATGTCTCTTCTCTTTTTGTTAATGACAAAGGGGGAGAAATGTTAAAGTGTTAAGGTGTTTGTCACTTTGTGTGTTTGTCACTTTGTGTTATGTTTGTAACTCTGTTATGTAACAACTCTGTTATGTGTTTATGTCAGAATTTTATGTTGTGATATGTGTATCTGTGTATCTGTGTTTGTGTATCTATGTGTTTCTGTGTATCTATGTGTTTATGCTACATATTTCTGAAAATTCTGCATGTTGTGTAACTTTATGACAAAATCAAAGATTTTTGACATATATATGTTATGGATACTAACATATAACCATGCAGGTGCAACCTAACATTTTCTGCAGGGACAAAATATTTTTTTATAACTTAGTTACTGCAGGGAGTTTTGTTGCAGGGGGAGCCATCATAGACATATGTTGTCATCATCAAAAAGGGGGAGAATGTTGGAACCTGACAAGTTCAAGATATTGAAGCCTCTCCAATTACAAGATTTTGATGATGGACGAACACTACTACCACATGATGATTGCTCTACCTCAGATGAAGATTACTGAAGCTTATGGGTGTTTGTGGAAGTTGTTGTGTAACTTAGAAAGATTTGTAATAGCCTTGATCACTTACACACAAAATAAACCTTCCCAAGTCGACTTACCCTATTTATATAGTCGACTACACAAATGTAGTCGACTTGACATAAAGCCCTAGTCGACTAGTCCACTTAGAACAAAAACTCCTAACTCTCTGTTTGGACTCTGTAAGCCAATTAGTCGACTTGCCTTTCTTACCTAGTCGACTAACAGATACTCTAGTCGACTAACCCTATTTCCAAGTCGACTAATCTTTGACACAAAAATTATCCAACTTTCTGTTTCTTTTCTGAAACAAAGTTAGTCGACTACCCTTTTTTATCCAGTCGACTAATACAGTTATAAGTCGACTACAAGTTAGTTATAGTCGACTAATTTCAGTTATCCAGAAACTTTTATTTCCAACAGACACTACCCTAGTCGACTAACAATCTTACCTAGTCGACTAATAAGTGAACTTTTGCCTAGCCTAGTCGACTAATCCAGTATCCTAGTCGACTATAGACAGTTTCTGACTGTTGGACAGTTTCTCTTATCTGATTCATTTGGCAACGTTTTCCAACGTTTAAAATGTCTGAATTGGTGCCATAACTTCCCTAACTGACCCTAGTCTACATCTATAAATAGAGAAGTTATTCCAAAGGCCATTTACCAATTCATTCAATCAGATTTCCAAAGCCAAAATTTCCAGAATCCTGAAAACTGAAATTTGCAACTTCTTTCTTCACCAAAAGCCATTTCCTCTTGTGAAGAATTCTGAAGTTAAACCTTCCTATACAGAACCTTGTCCACTACAGATCCTTATCAAGGCTATAGGAAGTTATTGTATTCATTTCAAAGAAAGTTGTACAAGGAGTCTTCTTGGGTGTAGAAGATTATACAAGGCGTGTTCTCTTGGTTGAAGAGAAGTTGTGCACGTTGGCAAAGGGTGTTTGTCAAGTGGTGCACAAGGCATTTGTTGTAGGGTGTACACAAGGAAAGAAAGGAAAATCTCAAGCGGTTGGCTTGGGGACTGGATGTAGGTCACAAGGACCGAACCAGGATAACTCTCCGCTGTTTGCGTTTGTTTTTCTGTGCTTAATCTCTTATGATTATTTAATTTCTGCAAGTGATTTGTTTAAAGTTTAAATAACACTATTCACCCCCCCTCTAGTGTTGTTTTGCTTGTTATATAGATCCTACAGTTAATAGCCTATTTGTTTTGTCATCATCAAAAAGGGGGAGATTGTTGGCCCAAGAGGTTACACTCTCCAATTGTTTTGTGTTTTGATGATGACAAACCAAATTAG
This sequence comes from Agave tequilana, assembly GCA_038442645.1. Lineage (NCBI taxonomy): Eukaryota > Viridiplantae > Streptophyta > Magnoliopsida > Asparagales > Asparagaceae > Agave > Agave tequilana. Next base: position 106,835 of record JAVJIF010034316.1, on the reverse strand, counting down.
TGCTATTTGGTACTAATGATTCTATTCAAGATAAGTTTCAGGTTTGTACCATGTTTAGAGACCATTCGCTTAGCTATTGCAAGAACTTCTAAGTTCCACAAAGTAAGGAAGGAAAATTGCACATCAAGGAAGGATCATAGAAGAGAAGGCTCTAGCAAGGCATTGGATGCCTCAAAGACTTGAAGATAGCACAAGAAGTCTTCATGTAAATTGTTTTTCAGTTTATAGTATGTTAAAGAATAGTGGATAGGTTTGAAGCTCTATCACACACGTTTTTGCGCACATGCTCATTCCAAAATAATTTCTTTTAAATTATACAAAAATATTTTGCATACAAGTTTTTGCCTACAGATATATATTTATGTTTTATACTATTCCCTGTTCAAAAGTATTTTTGTTAAAATCAAAATCCTCTTTGTTTTCTTTTCTAAAATCAATTTTTGACCTGATCCGGTCGACCGGGGCAGTCGACCGAGTCTGTGTCAGTCTGGTCCGGTCGACCGGACCAGTCGACCGAAGTTCTGGCAGATGCACGTATCCATGTGCATGTCTGTCGGTCGACCGGGGCGGTCGACCGGACTATTGTTTTTGCTCACAGGTTTTCTCGGTCGACCGGGTCGGTCGACCGCTAGCCTATAACGATCGAATTTTTGTACTACCGGTCGACCGGCCCAGTCGACCGATGTATCCGTTGAACAGTAACGGGCAGATTTTAAGTGAGCTGTTTATTTTTGTCTTTTGTGTTTAAAAATTCGTTTAAGGATATATTTTGTTCTAATTACCTTCTAAACATCAGTAAATATGTTTTATCCCTAAACCCTAGCCCTCTCCTATAAATAGGGGTGTTTGGGGAGAGATTGGTTACAACAACAATTATTGCTAGAAAATTCAAAAGTTTAAGGCTTTCAAAAGAGACTTGTTTCTTAGTTTTTGTGCTGAATTTCTCACTGATTTTCTGAAGGGTTTTTCAAATACTCTCTGATTTAATTCTCTTTTCTCCTTACACACAAGAGCTTCATTCCTACTCAATATTCTCTAAGGACCTTTGTAAGGGAAGAGATATTTGAAAGAGAGAGTTTGTGGTCTTTTGACTACCAAGGAAATTACTTGTTCTTGAGATTGTAGGAGTTGGGTACTCCATTGTATTTGAGATCTTTGTGATAGTGGAAGTGGTCGGAATCCTTCTGGGGAAGGCGGGGAGTAGAGCTGGGTGCTCGAACCTCGATAACATATCCTTGTGTTTGCGATTGGTTTACATTCTTGCAATTCTTACTCTACTTTGCTTGCACTTATTACTTGCTCATCATACTTACTTGCTTGCATTCATCTTGTGATTCTTGATTGTAATTATTGTAGCTTTAAATTTTTAAATTGCCCTTTGATTAGCATTATCACCTATTCACCCCCCCTCTAGGTGATTTTCACTTTTGACTACTAAGAGATTGCTTGTACTTGAGATTGTGGAGTTGGGTACTCCGGTGTATTTGTGACATCTTTGTGATAGTGGAAGTGGTTGGAATCCTTCTGGGGAAGGCGGGGAAGTAGAGCTGGGTGCTCGAACCTCGATAACAATTCTCGGTGTTTGCGTTTGGTTTACTTGCTCTTATTTCTTACTCTATTTTCATTGCTCTTATTACTTGCTCTCTACATTCATTGCTATATTCACTTGCTTTGTGAGATTGTTGCATCATAATTTTAAATTGTGCATTGATTAGCATTATCACCTATTCACCCCCCCTCTAGGTGATTTTCAATTGGTATCAGAGCTTGGACTCTAGGTTTTGGCTTAACATCCATAGAGAGATCCTTAAAACTTGCTAATCAACATTTGCATTCATCCATTCATTCACTAGTAAACATGGCCGACAACATCAAAACCCCTCCCAAATTTGATGGACTTAATTTTCCTATTTGGAAGGTTAGGATGACTATCTTTTTGCAATCTTTAGTTAGCTTAGTAGCTAAATCCTTGATCAAACCCTATGTAGTACCCGATAGTGATGAGAGCACTTGGACCGACTTCACCTTTAGAGAATATGAGGCTAACTCCAAGGCCCAAAACTCCCTATTAACCGCCTTGAATGAGGATGACCTTACACGGGTAATTCATTGCCAATCCGCCTATGAGATTTGGCAACATTTATTGGTCACACACGAGGGGACTTCATAAGTTAAGAGAGCTAAGATAGATCTCTTAAGGTCCCAATATGAATCCTTTAAAATGATTGATGAAGAATCTATTGATTGTATGATTACTAGATTTACTAAAATCACCAATGCTCTTTCTTCTTTAGGTGATGACATCTCCAATGACCAAAAGGTGCGAAAAGTGATTCGGGCACTTCCTACATCATGGGAAATCAAGGCCACCACCTTGAAAGAATTAAACGACAAGGATGAGATGGACCTAATTAGTCTCATTGGGAACTTAAAAACCCATGAGATGGAAAAGACAGCAAGAGAAGAGGCCGCTCCACTAAAGAAGAAATCTATAGCCTTCAAGTCTTCATCCACTCTTGAAGACGATGAAGAAGATGAAGAAGAAGATGAGGAGCTATCACTACTTGCTCGCAATGTGAAGAGAATGTATCGGAGGAACAAGCTCAACTTCTGAAGGAAATTTGAAGGCAAAGAGGAGAGAAGAATTATATGCTACAATTGCCGAAAACCCGGACATATCATGACCGATTGCCTGGAGTTCAAGAAGAAGATGACCTCCTCCTTCAAGCCAAAGAAACCGGAAGAAAAAAAAGCGTACAAGGCAGCTTGGGATTCGGAAAGCGAGTCCGAAGAAGAGGTGGATACGGCAAACATGTGTTTCATGGCAAACACACCAAAGGTAACCCCTCAACCTCTTGATGAAGAAGATGATGATTTAAGTAAAGAAGATCTTGTTCATGCCTTTGTTGAACTTTCAGAAACCTATGATAATAAAAAGATTGAATGCTCTAAATTGGAAAAGGAAGTTGCTTTTCTCAAAAATCAACTTGCTATTATTTCTAAAGAAAAGATGAAATTTCTTCAAATCTCATTTCTACCCAAAATGAATTTAGTGCTTACAAAGTTGCTTGTAAAGCAAAATTTCCTAAGATTGATGAAAAAGAAATTTCTTCTTTGTAAACTAGAATTGTTGATTTTAAAAAGACTTTAAAGGATTGTGCTTTTAACACTAAGAAACTTGAAGAAATATTTTCTAAAAAGCACACCTCTCATGCTAAAGATTCACATGTTAAGATTCCTCATGCTCACACTACACATAACACTTCTCATGCTAAATCTTTTCATGCTCACAATTCTCATGCTCACAAATCACACACTCACTATGCTTTTAAATATGGTAGAGTGTATAGATGCACATATTGTGGTAAGAATGGACATTTGACTAAATTTTGTTATGACCAAATAAATAGAACCAGTAATCTTGTTTGGGTTAATGAAACTGACTCTTTAGGACCCAAGAAAATGTGGGTACCAAAATCAAGTCCTAAATTATTTGATGTAGGTACACACCAAGGCTCCAAGACGTAGGGAGCGGTGGTACCTTGATAGGGTTGTTCAAGACACATAACGTGGGACATCAATAACTTTACAACCCTATCAAGGTACATGGAAGGTGGCACCGTCACCTTCGAGGATGACTCCAAAGGGAATATCATCGGTATAGGTAACATTCAAATTGGTGCATCTCCTATCATAGAAAATGTTGTTCTTGTTGATGGTTTGAAATATAATTTGCTTAGCATTAGTCAACTTTGTGACCGTGGACTTAAAGTTGTTTTTGATGATTCTTCTTGCAAAATTTTTGATGTTAAAACCAATGATTGTATTCTCACCGGTTTTCGTGACAATAATGTTTATATCATTGACATGCTTAATATGGATTGTTCTACTAAATGCTTGAATGCTTTTGATGAGAATTCTTGGCTTTGGCATGGAAGATTAGGACATGCATCTTTTGACCATCTTTCTAGGATTAATTCTAAGGAATTGGTGAAGGGTATACCTTACTTGAAGTTTGAGAAAGACCGCATTTATGGTGCGTGCCAACTTGGGAAACAAACCAAGTCTTCCTTCAAACCAATCAAGGATATCATGTCAACTAGGCCTTTAGAATTAATTCATATGGATCTTTTTGGACCTACTAAAACTAAGAGCTTAAATGGTAGTAGATTTGCATTTGTTTTAGTTGATGACTTTTCCCGTTTCACTTGGGTTTTCTTCTTGGAACACAAAGATCAAGCTTTTTATCATTTTAAGATTTTTCGAAAAAGAGTTGAAAAAGAAAAGGGTTTTTCGATTTTGAGAATAAGGAGTGATAGAGGTGGTGAGTTTGTTAACCAACTCTTCATGACTTATTGTGATGAAAAGGGAATTAAGCATGAAATGTCTTGTCCTAGAACTCCACAACAAAATGGATTTGTAGAAAGAAAAAATAGAACACTTCAAGAGATGGATAGGACAATGATAAGTGAGTATGACCTCCCTCAATATCTATGGGCCGAGGCCGTAAACACCGCATGCTATATATCAAATCGTATTTATTTATGTAAAAATTCTTCCAAAACATCTTTTGAAATGTATCATTCTAGAAAACCTAATGTTTCATATTTCAAAGTTTTTGGATGCAAGTGTTTTGTTTTGAACACTAAAGATAACTTGGGTAAATTTGATGCTAAGGCTTATGAAGCAATCTTTGTTGGATATTCTACAACTAATAAAGCTTATAGAGTATTCAATAGATCTTCACTTACCATTGAAGAATCAATGCATGTTAAATTTGAAGAATCTAATGTGTTTGTTGAGAATGTTGTAGAGATTGAACCATTAGGTGATAACATGGAGAGACTACCTTGAAAGACTCACCCGCTCAAGAAGAAAAGCTAGAATCCATTGGTGATGTTCAAGAGGGTAAAGAGGAAAGCTCTCAACCGCTTCCTAAAGCTTGGAGATACGCTACAAATCATTCCAACGAGCTCATCTTAGGTGATGCATCTAAAGGGGTAACAACTCGCTCCAAACTCCATGACCTATGTGGTAATTTTGCTTTCATTTCTCATTTTGAACCCAAAAGCATCCTCGAAGCCGAGACGGACTCATATTGGTTGCTAGCCATGCAAGAGGAACTTAATCAATTTGAGCGCAACCAAGTTTGGCACCTTGTTCTAGGCCCCACGATAGACCAATAATTGGTACTAAGTGGATCTTTAGAAATAAGATGGATGAGTCCGGTAATGTCATTAGGAATAAGGCTAGGTTAGTGGCCCAAGGTTACACTCAAGTTGAGGGAATTGACTTTGAGGAGACCTTTGCACCCGTAGCACGGCTTGAAGCCATACGGATGACACTAGCTTTTGCATCTTTCAAAAATTTTAAAATTTTTCAAATGAATGTGAAAAGTGCATTTTTGAATGGTTTTATAAATGAAGAAGTTTATGTTGAACAACCTCCCAGTTTTATTGATCATGTTCATCCTGATTTTGTTTTTAAACTTGATAAAGCTTTGTATGGATTGAAACAAGCTCCAAGAGCTTGGTATGAAAGGCTTTCTAGTTTTCTAATTTCAAATGATTTTATTAAAGGCAAAGTAGATACAACACTATTCACTAAGCATGTTGATAATGACATTTTAATTGTGCAAATTTATGTTGATGATATAATTTTTGGTTCTACTAATGAGTTTTTATGCAAGGAATTTGAAAAGGTTATGCAATGTGAATTTGAAATGTCTTCAATGGGTGAGCTTAATTTCTTTCTTGGACTCCAAATCAAGCAATTGCAAGATGGGAACTTCATATGCCAAGCCAAATACGCAAAGGAACTCGTAAAGAAGTTTGGACTTGAAGACTCTAAAGTTTGGAACACTCCCATGGCAACTACAACCAAGCTTGATAAGGATGACCAAGGTAAAAATGTTGATATTAAATTGTTTAGAAGCATGATAGGTAGTCTTTTATATTTGACGGCAAGTAGGCCGGACATCATATTTAGTGTGTGTCTTTGTGCTAGATTTCAATCGTGTCCTAAGGAGTCCCATCTTATTGCGGTAAAACGCATTATTCGTTATATTAAGGGCACAATTGTAATGGGTCTATGGTATCCGAAAATCGAAGATTTCTCAATGACGAGTTATTCAGACGCCGACTATGTGGGTTGTAGAGTAGATAGAAAGAGTACTAGTGGGACATGTCAATTTCTTGGTAATTGTTTTGTTTCATGGTCCTCTAGAAAACAAAATTCCGTAGCTCTCTCAACCGCCGAGGCGGAGTATGTTGCCGCGGGGGCTTGTTGTGCACAAGTCCTTTGGATGAAACATACTCTCCTTGATTATGAATTGCATTATAGCCATATAAAAATATTTTGTGATAATACTAGTACTGTACATATGACAAAGAATGCAAATCAACATAGTAAGACCAAGCACATTGAGATTAGATATCACTTTCTTAGAGATCATTTTGAGAAAGGAGATATAGATATTGATTATGTTTCTACGGATTTGCAACTAGCCGATATTTTCACTAAACCACTTGATTTTGCTAGATTTTCCTTCATTTGTGGTGAACTTAATGTTTGTGTTATTGAATAAAAATGTTTTCATAACCCTTTTTGATGTATGACAAAAAGGGGGAGAATGAGTTTATGTATGGTTATATGAGTTCATATGGTTTTGGTTCCATATGAGTTTATATATGTTTTTAGTTTTTGATGTGTTTTCATGAATTCTTGTAATTTGTGTTTAAGTGTTATGTTTATGGTTTTTAGTTTCATGATGTTTACTTGCAAATTACAAATTACATTGTTTTACTTTGTTTAATATAGCATAATTTGAGGGGAGCTTTCTCCTCCCCTATATTCTTGTTTATAGCCTATTTGTTTTGTCATTATCAAAAAGGGGGAGATTGTTGGCGCAAAAGGTTACACTCTCCATTTGTTTAGAGTTTTGATGATAACAAAACAAATAAGAGCTATTTGGTACTAATTAGTTTGTTTAAGATAAGTTTCAGGTTAGTACCATTTTTGGAGGCCATTGCTTAGCTATTGCAAGAACTTCTAGGTTCATGAAGCAAAGAAGGCGTTTTGCACATAAAGGAAGGAACATAGAAGAGAAGGCTCTAGCAAGGCATTGCATGGCTCAAGACTTCAAATTTGCTCAAGATAATTTATTAGATTTGTTTTTAGTTTAGAGTTTTGTTAAAGAATAGTGAATAGGTTTGAAGCTCTATCACACACGTTTTTGCGCACATCTTGTTTCCAAACGTATTTCCTATAATATGTGCAAAAATAGTTTGTATACAATCTTCAGCCTACAAACTCATTTTTATCCATTATATATATCCCTATTCAAAACTATTTTGTTAAATATAGATTTCTCCTCAAAATCCCGTTTTTGTTTTGGCTTTTGACCTGATCCGGTCGACCGCCAGGGTCGACCGACCCTATGTCAGGTCAAGTCGGTCGGCCGGCCTAGTCGACCGGGGTTCTGGCAGCAGTGCGTGTCAGTGTGCACGTTTCACGGTCGACCCAGACGGTCGACCCAGACTTGCCTGGCTGACAGACTCTGCTCTCTGTATTTTTGGGTCGACCGGGCGATCGACCGTCAGCCTGCAACGGCTCTTTTTTCTGAACTAGCGGTCGACCGGCCAGTCGACCGAGGTAGCCGTTTGAACAGTAACGGCTATTTCCTAAGCTGGTTTATTTTTTGTCTTTTTCTCACTTAAGTGTGTTTAAATGACATGTTTTGATTTTAATACTTTCTGATTAGCCTTAAATATGTTTTATCTCCTAACCCTAGCCCTCTCCTATAAATAGGGGTGTTTAGGGAGAGGTTGGTTACTAGAAAAATTATCAAAATTTCCACAAGTTTAAGGCATTCAAAAAGACTTGGTTTCTTGATTTTTATGCTAAAATTCTCTCTCATTTTCTGAAGTGTTTTCAAGAACTCTCTGATTTCTTTTTCTTTTCTCCTTGCACACAAGAGCTTCATTCCTACTCATTGTTCTCTAAGGACCTTTGTAAGGGAAGAGAATTTTTCAAAGAGAGAGTTTGTGGTCTTTTGACTACTAAGAGATTGCTTGTACTTGGGATTGTGGAGTTGGGTACTCCGGTGTATTTGTGACATCTTTGTGATAGTGGAAGTGGTTGGAATCCTTCTGGGGAAGGCGGGGAAGTAGAGCTGGGTGCTCGAACCTCGATAACAATTCTCGGTGTTTGCGTTTGGTTTACTTGCTCGTATTTCTTACTCTATTTTCATTGCTCTTATTACTTGCTCTCTACATTCATTGCTATATTCACTTGCTTTGTGAGATTGTTGCATCATAATTTTAAATTGTACATTGATTAGCATTATCACCTATTCACCCCCCCTCTAGGTGATTTTCAGGTTTTTATTTATACGATGTAACCCTTTTAGGCGTGAATACTTATACATCATGAGGCGTGAATACTTATGCATCATGCTAAGGATTTATATACACATTTTTTTTCAAACTTATCTAATTATCTTTTGCATAAATACTAAGGCTTGCTTAGGCCAAAGCACCTAGCTAATCAATAATTAGACTTGTTTTTTTTCTTTTTCATAATATATTTTTTTATAAGGCATAAGAGTCTCTGTTTTCAAACCCTAAGTGTGTAAGTGTATTTAGTGTGCATATGTCATCAAGGTAAATATCAAGACTAAATTACTTTCACAAATTTTCTTCCTGACCCTAAAAATCAAACAAGTTATCTTATTTTGACCAAGTGTAAGAAATCCTAATTATGATTCTCCTATTCCTTAAAATTGACTTAATTTCTTACAAAAAATATATCAAAATATTGTTCTATCACCTCAAAAAGTTTTTTTTCAGTCATGCTAAATATTGTTCTATCCCCTCAAAAAGTTTTTTTTTTTAAATCAGTCATGTTAGAACCCTCCCCCACACTTATCTCATGCATTGTTCCCAATGTATGAAAGAAATGTATAAGTGCATGAAATAAAAATGGAAAGGAGGAAAGTTACTGATACACTGGGTCAAAAAGACCCATTGCCGTTTCATTTACCGGCACCGATTCCAAGAAAGGTTTAAGGCGTTGACCATTTACCTTAAAGTTATTTCCATTCTTGGTGTCACTGATCTCAACTGCACCATGTGGAAACACAGTTTTTACAACGAATGGCCCAGTCCATCTCGATTTCAATTTTCCTGAAAAAAGATGAAGCCTAGAATTATAGAGTAAGACTTTTTGTCCGGGAATAAAGGTTTTTTCTTATGATGTTCTTGTCATGAAAAATCTTGACTCTCTCTTTAGTGATCCTAGCATTTTCATAGGTCTCATTTCTCAATTCCTCCAATTCAAAAATTTGTAATTTCCGAAGGTCGCCGACTTTAGTCAAGTCGAAATTTAACTGCTTGATTGCCCATAAAGCTCGGTGCTCTAACTCAACGGGCAAGTGACAAGGTTTGCCATAGACCAACCTATAGGGAGACATTCCTAGAATCGTCTTGAAAGCGGTCCTGTAGGCCTATAGAGCATCTACAAGTTTGATGGACCAATCTTTCTGGTTTTGGTTCACAGCTTTCTCCAATATAAGCTTGACTTGTCTATTTGAAATCTCAACTTGCCCACTGGTTTGAGGATGATAAGGTGTGGACAACTTGTGAGTTATGGCATACTTTCGCATAAGAGTTTCAAAAGATCTATTGCAAAAGTGAGTGCCATTATCACTGATGATAGCACGAGGGGTTCCGAAGCGGGAAAAAATGTTCTCTTTTAAAAACTTTATGACAACTTTGTTATCATTAGTTTTACAAGGAATGGCTTCTACCCACTTGGACACATAATCCACAGCAACCAATATGTATTGGTTCCCAAATGAATTAGGAAATAGACCCATAAAGTCGATGCCCCAAACATCAAAGAGTTCTATTTCTAGAATTGGGTTGAGGGGCATCATATTTCGGTGTGAAATCCTTCCTACCATTTGGCATCTAGGCACGTCTTGCAAAATTCATAAGCATCCTTGAACAAACTGTGCCAATAAAACCCACTTTGTAGCACTTTTTCAGCAGTCTTGCGGGGACCAAAGTGTCCACCGCATGCAAGTTCGTGACAGAAGGATAGAACACTCCTAACCTCCTCATCGGGAATACATCTCCTAATAATTTGGTCGGAACAGTACTTGAAAAGATACGGTTCCTCCCAAAAGAAATGCCGGACTTGGGATAAGAACCGGTAAACATCATTTTTGGACCAATGAGATTGAGTTTGGTTTGTGACTAAGTAATTTACTATATCAGCAAACCAAGGTTCTCTAGAGATAGCTAAGAGATGTTCATCAGGAAAATCCTCATTTATAGGTAATTCGTTGCATGGAGAATTAGGGATCCGTGAGAGGTGGTCAGCAACGACATTTTCTACGCTTTTCTTATCTCGAATCTCAAGATCGAATTCTTGAAGAAGGAGGATCCAACGAATGAGTCGGGCCTTGGCATCCTTCTTCATCATGAGGTACCTAAACGCAGAATGATCGGTGAAAACGGTGGTTTTGGACCCTAGTAGGTAGGGACAAAACTTCTCTAAGGGAAACATTACTGCCAAGAATTCCTTCTCGGTCGTAGTGTAGTTCAGTTGAGCATCATTGAGAGTCCTACTAGAGTAGTAGATTACATGCTGCTTGTTATCAATGCGTTGTCCTAGGATAGTGCCTATGGCAAAATCAGAAGCATCGCACATGATCTCAAATGGCTTAGACCAATCCGGTGCATATATGATTGGTGCAGAAATAAGCTCTCTCTTAAGCTTCTCTCACGAATTTATGCATTCAGCATCGAAAGTGAAGGACACATCCTTAGCTAACAGATTAGTCAAGGGCCTAGCAATTTTCCTAAAATCCTTGATAAATCTTCGGTAGAAACTAGCGTGTCCTAGGAAGGATCTAATGTCCTTAACACATTTAGGTATAGGAAGCTTAGCAATAACCTCGATTTTGGCTCTATCCACTTCAATTCCTTTCTTGGAGATTTCATGACCCAAGACAATTCCATGTTTTACCATGAAGTGGCATTTCTCCCAGTTCAGTGTCAGATTTTTCTCAGCACAATGTTGGAGGACGAGTTCTAGATGGTGGAGACATTGAGTGAATGAATCTCCGTAGATGGAGAAATCATCTATAAAGATATCTAAGAATCGTTCTACCATATCAGAGAAAAGACTCAACATGCAACGTTGAAACGTTGCTGGGGCATTGCAAAAGTCGAAGGGCATTCGACGATAAGCAAATCAAATGGACATGTAAACGTAGTCTTTTCTTGGTCCTCAGGAGCGATAGGGATCTGGTTATAGCCCGAGTAACCGTCCAAGAAACAGTAATACTCGTGACCAGCCAAACGTTTAAGCATTTGATCAATGAAGGGAAGTGAAAAATGGTCCTTACGAGTTGCAGCATTCAGTTTCCTATAGTCAATGCAAACTCGAATTTTTGTGGGAAGTCGAGTTTGAACCAACTCTTTGTTCTCGTTTTCCACTATGGTGAAACCAGATTTCTTTGGGACCGCGTGGACAGGACTAATCCATTGGCTATCAGAAATGGGATAAATTATCCCATTGTCTAAGAGTTTTATGATTTCAGCATCAACAGCCTCTTGCATTATAGGGTTTAACCTACGCTGCGGGTCTCTTTTGGGTGTGGCGTCTTCATTGAGATGAATGCAATGTTGAACAATGGTTGGACTTAATCACTTGATATCAGTCATAGTCCACCCAATGGCTTCCCTATGTTTTCTTAGAATAGCTTTTAGATCTTCTTCTTCCCCATCATTTAAATGGGAGGCAATGATGACGGGAAAGGTCTCTTGTTCTCCTAGATAGGCGTACTTGAGATGCGCAGGTAGGGTTTTCAATTCTAAGGAGGAGGTAGGCTCACTGGAAGGGCTGGTCAACTTTGTTGGCTCCAATGTTGATGAAATAGGGTTTGAGGCCCAATTCACAGCATAATCTACAACCTGATCGAGATTAAAGTCGTCAGACTCTAACCCAAAGTCACTCTCTGCTTCTAATTCCATTTCTTCCCCGTGTTCACTTGTCAAGTTCTCAATTAGGTTGACTTCAAATGTTTGGTCCTCGATATCGTGGAGTTATTTTCCTAGATTGAAGACATTGACTTCTCTAGTCATGTCCCCAAAGGTTAACCTCATAGACCCATTCTTACAATTGATGATGGCATTAGCAGTAGCAAGGAATGGTCGACCTAGGATAACAGGAGTTTGAGCCCTACGATTGGGGTTGGACACAGGTTGTGTCTCCAGAACTATGAAATCGACAGGGTAAATGAACTCTCCTACCCAGATCAGGACATCATTAATCTCTCCTTTTGGAACTTTAATAGAACGGTCAGCCAATTGGATGGTGACTCGAGTTGGACTAAGATCGCCCAACCCGAGTTGTTGATAAACAGAGAATGGAAGCAAGTTGATACTTGCCCCCAAGTCAAGAAGTGCACGACTAATCTCGGCTTTTTCTATTGTGCAGGCAATAGTGGGACTACCTGGATCCTTGTACTTGACAGGGATAGGACCCAATAATAGCTCACTAATATTAGTGGCTAAGAAGACCTTCTTTGGAACATTAGTCTTTCTCTTCTTGGTGCATATGTCCTTAAGAAACTTAGCATAGGAAGGAACTTGTTGGATGGCATCAAGAAGTGGCACATTTATCTTCACTTGGTTAAACATCTCAATTATCTTGTCCATGTGAGGATTTTGCTTGTTATTTTTCAGCCTATTAGGAAATGACACTATAGGCTGGTACACCTGGCTGGCTGACTTGTCTTTTTCAGATTCGTCAGAATTGGAAGAAATTGGATCAGATGAGGTGGAAGCTTGATTATAGTTGTGCTGAATGGGATTGGTTGGTGTTGACACTTGGTTATCAACTCTTTTTCCTGACCTCAATGTATGAACAACATTACATTGATTAAATGAATGATCCTCAGCCAAATGAGCTTGTTGAGAATTCCTCAGATTGGTGACTGGCTGACTAGGAAGGGTACCCTTTTGTCTCTCATTTTGTGGGGTGGCTAGTTGACTCATTTGAACCTCTAACCTCTGGATAGTTTGCATGAGAGAATCTTAGTTTTTCATATATCTTTCCATGTTCCTTTCAAAGTCAGTCATTCTCCTTTCTAATTGAGGATTCTAGAAGGAGGATTGTGGAGCTTGGTTAGGAAAGTTCTGTTGATAGTTTTAAAAGTTTGGTGGATGTTGAGAGAATTATTATATAAATTGGAGAAGTTGGGTTGATGATTGGAAGAATTATTACCATGATGGAAGTGGCTAGCATGATTTAATCGTGAATGGTCATTGTTGTTTTGGCTCCATGAGAAATTAGGGTGATTTCTTCAGCCAGAATTGTACATTGGTGCGTAAGGGTTATTGTTCGGCCTTGAAAAGGCCGCATTCATCGGTTCATGGTAGGGTTGCTGAGCCTGAAACACAGGGCACTCCTTGAACACATGATTCATGGCTTGACAGTAAGTGCAGCCCGGGGTTGGAAATTGGTTCAGGCTGACTTGATTGACTAGACTTGGTTCTTTCGTTTCTAGAGCTTCTAGTCTTTTAGCCAGGTTAGCTAACTTAGCCTCATTAGCGATGGATGATTCGATAGAATGGAGACCTCCTTTTGAAGAGATGGAGTTAGGATTCCTAGAGGTCTCACTAGCAGATTCCCATTGGATGGTCTTCTCAGCTAGATTTTCATACAAATCCCATCCTTCATCTTTATCTTTCTGCAAGAAACCCCTTGGCACATACTTTCTAAGAGGGTTTTGGTGGAATAGTCTAAACCGTCATAGAGAATTTGGCATTGTCGCCATTTCTCTATTCCATGGTGTGGACATTGGACAAGGAGGTCTTTAAAGCGTTCAAAGTACCTCCAGAACGGTTCACTAGGTTCTTGCTTGAATTGCATGATCGTCTTCCTAATGAGAGCGGTTTTATGGATATGATTGAATTTCTTCAAGAAAACCTTGATAAAACCATCCCAAGACGTGATGGAACCGGCTGCTAAGCTGTAGAGCCACTTCTTTGCTAGGTCCTTAAGTGCGAAAGGGATAAATCTCAACCTAATAGCATCGTCTATAAGGTGTGAGATTTTCATCATTAGACATACTTTCTCAAATTCTCTTATGAAGAAGTAGGCATCTTCAGACTCTAGGCCATGAAACTTGGGGAGTGTGTTGATGAATTGAGGCTTGAGCTCGAAATTGTATTCACCAACCGATGGAAGTGAAATGCAAGATGGAAGTGAGGTCCTAATGTGGTAGAACCTATCCTGCAGTGATGTTGATTGAGCCATTACCGGATCTGGTCTTGGTTCAAACTTGGGTGGTGATGTGTTTCTAGTCAACCTAGATGAATTAGGGTCTCACGACCACACTTGCATACACAAACACAATCACAATCACAACAAGTTCAAACAACAGTCAATAATAGAAATCAACCAAGCCTAGTCTAAGGTAACCTTGACCTAGACAACTCCTAACTGGTTGATTGTCCACAAGAGGTAGAATGTAGACTTTGACCACAAGCTAATCAGCCAGGTCAGGGCAAGATTGGTAGGAGGTTTTCCGTCAAAGACGTTCCTTAATTAAATAACCACCAATCTTCAAGCTTTCGGCCCTCAATCCCCTTCCTAGACACTGATTTGGCAGGAGTTAATTTCCAACACCTTCCCTCTTTAGGATAATCTCCTAGTGAGTTCGAGATGTCCCTAAGGCCAACGTCTATCAGATTTTACTTAGGCTTAGGTTTGTGAGTGCTTGGAATCTGATTTTTGGGCCAAGGAAGGGTGATTAAATCCCCACCTTATCTTGTTATTGGGTGTTGCCCTTAAAATCAATTTGTGCAAGTGTACAAGATAAATAAGATTCACTCAAAGCGATATAAATCAACCAAGAAATGAGTCCTATTCTGAATGCAATGCGCACGTACTTTGCTCCAGCACTCTTCAACAGTAAAGTAAATGAATTGAAAAGACTCGTGCCTAGAATGCAAACGTCTAATCAATTTTTTAACTTTTCAACAAGTGTTTTACTGTTGACTTAAAACAGGGATGTTGGATAGCAGAAATAGCACAAATATGACATATAAAAACTGAAATTTTTGCGAGCAATAAGTCCTGCAAAAAAGAGTTTTTAGTAGTCCAATGAATTTTTTCAGATTTTGCAAAACAATTTCTTGAAATTCTGTTTCTTACTTTCGAGAGTAGGGGCACAGAATTTGCAAGTCTTCTCGGCAAAGCTTGAATGCTAGATCTGAAAAACACCTAGAGGGGGGGTGAATAGGTGTAAGTGCTAATCTAAGAAACTTAATGCAAACTAAGTGCGCTAAATGCGGAAGCTAATGCAAATTATGCACAAACTAATACAATACAACAAGTGTAGCCGAATTCCCCTTGCGAGGCTCTGGACTAACTCCCCTTGATTCCCCTTGAAATGGGTTGAGGTGCTATGTGAAGCTCTTGTTGGATGAGTATAAGTTAGGCACACACACACAAGCAATCCAAGCAATATGAAATATGTGCACACACAATCAAGCCAAGCAATCAAGGATAAATTACAATATGAAAGATGCAAGGCAACACAAGCAATGTATATAATATGAATGCTATGAAAGTATGATGCTTGTATGAAATGATGCTTTGCACAAATGTAAAGAGAGAGAGTTAGAGAGACAATGGGAGCAATCGCAAACAACGAGATTTGTTTCGAGGTTCGAGCACCTTGCTCTACATCCCCGCCTACACAACCGTGTAGGATTTCCACTATCTCAACTCCCACCGAGGGAACCTCTACCGAAGAGGATTTCTTACAACTCTAGGAGTACCAAACTCCTCTCTCAACAACAACCTCCTCACAACCGAGGGGTTAGGCCCATAGCCAATACAACAACCAATCCACACACCTCTACTGAAGAGGCTCACAACCAAACTCCACCTCTACCGAAGAGGGAGCAAACCAATACCACTCCGATCACCTCTACCGAAGAGGGATACAACAAATAAAGGAGGGTTTACAACAAGTGGTTCAAAAACCACAAACTCTCTTTTTCTTTCTTTTTCCACAAAAACAAAGATCCTAATAGTTTAGGATAGAAGATAGCTCAAGTGTGGAATCAAAGTGTTTTTGGAAACAAGCAACAAAGAAAAACATCTTGGGAAATCTCTTGTAGAAGATAGAAAAAGCGAATCAATACAATCTCCCAAAACCCTAGCTTTCTTTGATTTTCCAAAAACCCAAAACAAATAGAGATGAGAAGTTTAAAGCCCAAAAACTCTTTTTAAAACTCTTTTAAACACTTCAGAAAACTGGAAATTTTTCTCTTAGAAAACTTGGCCAAAATCCCCAAAGAGATGGGGTTTATATAGCCCCTATACAAAACTAGCCGTTAGGCTGAGCTGGCAGTCTGACAGACTGCCGGTCGACCGGTCTGGTCGACCGCCAACGGTCAAAAATGTGACCGTTGGGTAATAGCGGTCGACCGGCCCGGTCGACCGAAACATCCTGAGAGCAGAACTCTCATCTCGGTCGACCGGCCCGGTCGACCGTCCCAGAGACTCCAAAACGTGCACAGACTTGTGCACGTCGGTCGACCGTCCCGGTCGACCGGCCTATGGTGCGGTCGACCGGTCCGGTCGACCGACTTGGCCTGTCAGCCAGTCCTCAGTTCTGCACAGATACGGGATTTGAAAATAGGTCTTTTCACTCAATAAAAATCCCATAAATTCACAGTAAATCTAAAAAATAGTTTTAATCACAATAAAAACTGTTTTCTAAAAATATGTTTTTCTAAAACTTGTTTTATCATTTTACTTTGATAACCAAACTTGTGATAAAAATTTCAAGACATATATCAATCATATCAATTCAATTTTGTGTCTTGCCAATTTTATCAAAAACAAAACTTGTATTTTATCAAACTAGAATTTTCCAAAACATGAATAGGATAGTCAAAATAAGTTTGTCTAGCAAGTTTAAAGCATGTATGTATATCTAGAACATATCTAATATACATAGGTATAAGGTAAACTTGTTTTGATCTATTATTCATGAAAACCAAAAACCAAATCATGAAACGTGTGTGTTTTGTGCACTTGAGCATATCAACTAAACTAAGCTTTACAAATATGGATCTAAAACACAAACTCTAAACTAGATACCTAAGTCTTCTTGACGATCTTCATCTTCAAGTAGACTCGGTCCAAACTCCGTGATTCTCCAAGTGCAAAGGTATGATCTTTAAGCTTTGGCACCGGAATCATCATGAATAGCTTCTAATCATCTTGTTGAAGCTAATCACCAACCTAATATCCTGTTAATGATCTGAAACTTAGAAACACAAGAATATTAGTAAACATAACTACATGAGTGTTGATCATCATCAAAACTAGAGTGGAAGGCCATTGGGCCAACAATCTCCCCCTTTTTGATGATGACAAAACTCATGGAGTTATATATGCATGGATTAAAGATAAGCTTCAAGGAAGCTCCCCCTTAACTCATGCATAACAAATGAATAAATAAATATGCAATGAAAGCTTATGATTCTAAACAAGAGACATACATATTTTTCATATCTTATTGTTTATTTGCTTATGCATGAACTCAATATATGCAAAAACATAAAGAAGCATATATAAACTCTAGATACCAATTACAACAATTACAAAGCAAGCTTTGGATATCAATTAAACTTAATAAACAATTAAACTTAATATTCTTGATATTAAAACATAATATATGCATATAAAACATAAGTATGCATATAAAACTCAAATACTTCTCCCCCTTTTTGTCAATCATCAACAAAGGGGTAAACAATCAAAACCATAGATAAAATGAGGGGTAAAAATCTTTCTCCCCCTTTTTGTCAATCAAAACAATGCAAACAATGTTCTCCCCCTTTTTGTCTAAAGCAAAAAACAAAATCAATAAGGGGTGACTACAAACATGATATCAATTAAAAATATGTCAATGAAGCATCTTGATACCAATAAACAAGAATCAATATATGTTATATGCTATATACATTCATGAAGAGGAAGACGCTAAGTTAGCTTCCCTACACGTATGCATTACATGAAGAAGGGATGACAAGGCCCAATTCACATAACACATATTATGTAATGCATAAGAGGAGATGTGAAGCTCCCCCTACACACGTATATCATATAAAGAAGAGTTGTCAAGCTCCTCAATTTATAATATACTCAACATGAATCTATATGTAAGAGAGATGTTAAGCTCTCCTTGCATATAGGAAATACAAATCAAAACTTTGAATATTTTCTTTAAACAAAATTTTGAAAATACCAATTGTAATTAAACATAACAAATTACCAATTGTAAAACAACATAACAAATTTTGAATGTCTAAACACAAATTTTGATACCAATTGTAAGAATATATGTCATTTTGAAAATATATAAACAACTTTTAATCATAAAGAGTGGGAGTACAAATACCAATTGAAATACAAAATCAAATTTTCTCCCCCTTTATGAAAAACAAACTAAAGACATGCATAGTCTTGATAACAATTTAAAAGTAATCAATTTAAACAAAATTGAAACTCAAGCACTAGCATAAACACAAACATATATATGTATGAAAGGTAGATACCAATAGAAATTGATATACTTGGAATTTAAAGCATACATACATACAAAACATATATGAGTATACAAGAAGATCAAAATGATACCAATTGAAAGAGTTCAATGATACCAATTGACATAATAATAAGTTCAAGTGTATACATCATATCATCTACCACCCAATCATAATTCAAGTTTTAAAGATATTCAATTTAGGGCATACATGAACATGATCTCCCATCCTACCGCCCTTGGAAGGTAGGGGTTTTCAAAGATAGATTTGAAAATGTACTTTTGTTTGAAAATCACTACCAAAATGAAGAACACCGCAACTAGTTAAATGGAAAACTTGTTAACTAGCACGAAATCCTTCAAGCAAGGAATAAAACAAAAAATAAAATTCACATGATAATCATCACTCTAACCAATAAAGCATACCTCATGAGAAACAAAACATGAGCAATAGATATGAGTGTACAAATAATATGTGAAGATCATAATCATGAAAAATATTTCATTAAGCTCAATTATTCCTTAAAACATAATTCCATCAAAAACATGAAAAATCATATAAAACTCCTTATTTAATCTTCAAGGCATATGTATGTCTAATACAAGCTAAAATATACATACATATCCAAAACTCAACGAGTCCACTAAATGAATATTGATGAAGGCACGTGGCTCAAAAAGATGTATATGTATAAGATTAGTTTGAACTAGATGGACATATACATGAAGTTAAACATAAATACATGAAACATGAAAAACTAAATTTTCATCACAACAAATTTCATTTCAAGGTATATGTATGAATTGTCAAACATGAAGTATACATACATATCCCTAAACACAATTGAGTCCAAATATAGATTTGCATGAAAGGCAAATGACTCAAGGGGTATACATGTATATCTTAAAGTTTGGCAATACAAACATATACATGAAGTGAAATACACAATCATAAAACAAATCCAAAAATGGAATACAAGTTTGAAATGTATGAATCATCAAAACTAGACTATACTAGCACATCTAATGGGTTCAAATAAGCAATCAAGCTCAGCATATATAGATTTATTTGTAGCCCACTCTATGTACAAGTATATAACTAGTCTTAATGAAAACAAACATCTAAACATATATTCAAAACATGAAGCATCAAAACAAATATAAAAGTCATCATGATAAAACTAAAACATGATTACTATGTAAATTCACATGTATTAGATTCATGATGTACATTATAACTTAAATAAAAGTGAGAACACTAAATGTGAATCAAATAAGCATGTGTGTCTCAAATACTATACATGTATGTCAAGGATCTAATAAACATGGAATGAACATACTAATCCATAGACATCAAAAACATGCTATAAACATTAAAACATGGAAAGCATGTAAGCAATAAATGGGAGTAAAGGATTGTTACCAAAACCGAAGAAGCAACTCTCCTTGTCTCCAAAACATGGTGGTCATCTCCACCAAATCTTCCCTTGAAAGTGATGCATCCATTTGATTTTCATGAAGTCCGGAACGCATCCACTCCAAGGTGCTAACACTCTCACGTCATGTGAGAGCCCACACCTACATCAAAAACTTTAGGGGTGGTGGTCTTTGGTACCCATACTCTTTTGGGTCCATGGGGGTTAGTATCTTCTCTAACCCAAACAAACTTCTTGGCTAAATTTTCAACATGTAAACGATCATAGCAAAATTTAGCAAGATGGCCTTTTCGGCCACAATGTGTACATGTGTACACATGAGCATACATGTGTTGATGGTGTCCATGTGAAGCATGTGTATGCCGTGATGGGTGTGCATGCATAAAGGATGGAACTTGTTTCTTTCGAACCAAGGTTTCAAGCGTGTGTGGTTCATGGCACATTGGCTCATAGTGGAGCCCAAACAATCTACTCTCTTCTTTAACATACAAATATCATCATTGATCCTAGAAGAAGAGGTACATGCTTTAGGTAGACTAGATGAAGAAGCTACACTAGCATGGCAAACATGTGCATCAATTTTATTTTGCAAAACAATATTCTTATCTAAACAAACATTCAACTCATTTGAAATAGAAATGATTTTATTTTCAAAACAACATTCTCTTTTAAAACAAAATCAACTTTAGAAGACATATTTTCATTTTTCTTCAAAAGAGTTTCACAATCATTTTTAGACTTTAAAAATTTATTTTCTTTTAAAGCAAGTTCCAATTGAGATCTCAATGAATCCCTTTCATTATAGGCCTCAACTTTCTCTTGCAAAACACAATCAAGTCTAGAATGCAAACATCTATTTTCTTTTTCAATATCTAGACTTTTCTTTTTCAACACGTTATATTTTTCTATTAACTTTTCACACACAATAGATAGTTCTTCATTTAAGGCATGGGGATCAACATAATCATTTGAAGAACTAGCACAATCATTACTATCTAGGTGGGATTCCGAATGTACCTCAAGGGAGTCATTCCCTTGGACCATGAAGCATTGTGGATCGGATTCTCCACTAGATTCCTCTTCTTGAATTTGAACTTGAAGCTCCGAGGTGGTGGTGGTTGTCAATTTGTTCCACACTGCAAAGGCGGAATCAAAGTTAGAAACACATAAGATATAATCTTTAGGAAGAGTGCTTCTAATGGCCTCTAGGACTTGTGCATTGGCCCCTATATGATTACCATCACCAAGATAACATCTCTTGGTGGCGGCAAGGAAGACATGCAAACCTAGGGTCTTTAGGTACATGGACATCCTATACTTCCAAACATCAATGTTGGAAGGGTCAAAACTAGGAGGGGTCATGAAGTCCATGGTAAACTATATATGAATGTGCAAACAAACAAATGCAAATGAGATTAGCAAGCAAATGGATCACTCATAGGATGTTAAGCCTAAGTATCAGGAGCACTAGCTCTGATACCAATTGAAAAACACCTAGAGGGGGGGTGAATAGGTGTAAGTGCTAATCTAAGAAACTTAATGCAAACTAAGTGCGCTAAATGCGGAAGCTAATGCAAATTATGCACAAACTAATACAATACAACAAGTGTAGCCGAATTCCCCTTGCGAGGCTCTGGACTAACTCCCCTTGATTCCCCTTGAAATGGGTTGAGGTGCTATGTGAAGCTCTTGTTGGATGAGTATAAGTTAGGCACACACACACAAGCAATCCAAGCAATATGAAATATGTGCACACACAATCAAGCCAAGCAATCAAGGATAAATTACAATATGAAAGATGCAAGGCAACACAAGTAATGTATATAATATGAATGCTATGAAAGTATGATGCTTGTATGAAATGATGCTTTGCACAAACGTAAAGAGAGAGAGTTAGAGAGACAATGGGAGCAATCGCAAACAACGAGATTTGTTTCGAGGTTCGAGCACCTTGCTCTACATCCCCGCCTACACCACCGTGTAGGATTTCCACTATCTCAACTCCCACCGAGGGAACCTCTACCGAAGAGGATTTCTTACAACTCTAGGAGTACCAAACTCCTCTCTCAACAACAACCTCCTCACAACCGAGGGGTTAGGCCCGTAGCCAATACAACAACCAATCCACACACCTCTACTGAAGAGGCTCACAACCAAACTCCACCTCTACCGAAGAGGGAGCAAACCAATACCACTCCGATCACCTCTACCGAAGAGGGATACAACAAATAAAGGAGGGTTTACAACAAGTGGTTCAAAAACCACAAACTCTCTTTTTCTTTCTTTTTCCACAAAAACAAAGATCCTAATAGTTTAGGATAGAAGATAGCTCAAGTGTGGAATCAAAGTGTTTTTGAAAACAAGCAACAAAGAAAAACTACTTGGGAAATCTCTTGTAGAAGATAGAAAAAGCGAATCAATACAATCTCCCAAAACCCTAGCTTTCTTTGATTTTCCAAAAACTCAAAACAAATAGAGATGAGAAGTTTAAAGCCCAAAAACTCTTTTAAACACTTCAGAAAACTGAAAATTTTTCTCTTAGAAAACTTGGCCAAAATCCCCAAAGAGATGGGGTTTATATAGCCCCTATACAAAACTAGCCGTTAGGCTGAGCTGGCAGTCTGACAGACTGCCGGTCGACCGGTCCGGTCGACCGCCAACGGTCAAAAATGTGACCGTTGGGCAATAGCGGTCGACCGGCCCGGTCGACCGAAACATCCTGAGAGCAGAACTCTCATCTCGGTCAACCGGCCCGGTCGACCGTCCCAGAGACTCCAAAACGTGCACAGACTTGTGCACGTCGGTCGACCGTCCCGGTCGACCGGCCTATGGTGCGGTCGACCGGTCCGGTCGACCGACTTGGCCTGTCAGCCAGTCCTCAGTTCTGCACAGATACGGGATTTGAAAATAGGTCTTTTCACTCAATAAAAATCCCATAAATTCACAGTAAATCTAAAAAATAGTTTTAATCACAATAAAAACTGTTTTTCTAAAAATATGTTTTTCTAAAACTTGTTTTATCATTTTACTTTGATAACCAAACTTGTGATAAAAATTTCAAGACATATATCAATCATATCAATTCAATTTTGTGTCTTGCCAATTTTATCAAAAACAAAACTTGTATTTTATCAAACTAGAATTTTCCAAAACATGAATAGGATAGTCAAAATAAGTTTGTCTAGCAAGTTTAAAGCATGTATGTATATCTAGAACATATCTAATATACATAGGTATAAGGTAAACTTGTTTTGATCTATTATTCATGAAAACCAAAAACCAAATCATGAAACGTGTGTGTTTTGTGCACTTGAGCATATCAACTAAACTAAGCTTTACAAATATGGATCTAAAACACAAACTCTAAACTAGATACCTAAGTCTTCTTGACGATCTTCATCTTCAAGTAGACTCGGTCCAAACTCCGTGATTCTCCAAGTGCAAAGGTATGATCTTTAAGCTTTGGCACCGGAATCATCATGAATAGCTTCTAATCATCTTGTTAAAGCTAATCACCAACCTAATATCCTGTTAATGATCTGAAACTTAGAAACACAAGAATATTAGTAAACATAACTACATGAGTGTTGATCATCATCAAACTAGAGTGGAAGGCCATTGGGCCAACAAGATCTTGATCTTCAAGTCCCTGAAACAACACTCAAAACTTGTTAAAAATAACTACACCGTTCCCTCCCCGACAACGGCGCCAAAAATTTGATTGCTAAAAGAAAGAACAATCAAAGAGTTTAAGAGTTTACCGTGTAGCTTGTGGCTAACGGGTCGTGTCCACGAGGAGGGATGCGATGGAAGCTTTTCGGTGAATCGTTTAGAAACAAGGAATTGTGTTCATTTTTTATGAAAAAGAGGATGGAAAGAAAGAGATGATTAAAAGAAAAATTGCAACTTTTAGTAAAGCTTTTGGAGAAGGTGATTTAGAAAGCTTGAGAATTATTTTGGTTGTTTTTATAATAAGAAAGCAAATCTGGGCTCACTATCTCACTACTCAATTGTTCCTTCTTCTCTTAAAATGTTAAGTGCCTCAAGTGATCATTTGCAAAACTTAAAGTTGATTTTTAGAAAGCTTTAAGTAAAGCACATAAGATTGTTAGAAGAGTAGAGTCTTTTCTTCAAGAAATCGTGAGAATTGAATATTAAAACGTCAAGCACGAAGAAGAAAGAATGAAGTAAAAATAATTCAAGAGATGTTCATGAAAGAAGTGAGAATTCAACAATCCAAACCCATCCTCATGTGCCTTCAAGAAAGGCTTTTAAGTAAGGCATTCATATGAGTCATCGGGTCTTTTTCTTTTGAAAACAGGAGAGAAGGAGAGTAAAACAGAGTTGCAATAGCGAGCCCAGAAAAACTATTTAGTTATCCATAGAAAACGAACAAGAAAGCAAAATAATGCACGACATACCGAAACAAGAGTGGAAGGAAATGTGGCTTGATTCTTGTATTGCTGTCACTTCAATCTTCAAGTACAAGCTCTCAGTTCCTCTCTCTCACAAGTTTTGATACTGGATTACAAAGTAAATAACAAGATTACAACTTTTATGTTAGCTAACAAAGAGCCTAGATCCTAAGAAAATAAACACAAAACTTAATCCTAGTCTTCGCTGCATTTTTCTTTGCTAAAACCAATATTTATAGGCAAAACCCTAACAGAGAGGATCCCGGGAAGATTGGGGGAGCAAACGCTCCCCCAACGGCCACAAGATGGCCGCAGAAACACGGCTTGGGCCGCGTTTCCGCAGCCCTGGTGTGGTCAAGTGGCCACACCAAAAGGGGGGAGGATCTCTTGTTAGTGTTTGTCCCGTATCTCCTGCTGGTTTTCTTGTTTCTGCTCCAACCGTTGATGAAACAGCCTTTGATTTTGGGGCTTCAATCGCTCGATTCAGGGAGGATTTTTCTCAACCTCTTGATATGCCAACTACTAAGGGTGTAAACTCCTATTTGTTGGCCCAAGGTTACAATCACCCATGATTAGTGTATTTTGATGATTACAAAACATATTAGTTATTTGTACTAATAATATTTGTTGTTTAAGTGTGTTTCAGGTTTCTATTCATTCTAGAAGTCTTCTCTCACAAATACAAGGATTTGGACTCAAGTCAACTCCAATTGGGCTCAAGGAACAAGTGTTGAAGATCATATGAAGAAGCCTATTGAAGATCTTGAAGTCCTTAGAATCATTGTAAGAATAGAATGTTAAAGTTTGAGTCTTGGTTATTTGGCTCTAGGATACACACACACACAAAATTGGTTTTTGATAAAATTTGGTCTTGTTTTTATTTTCAAAATTTGGTTTCATGCCTTAGTAGAGATTTACATGAACCTAAGTTTTATAAAATAAATATCTTGTCTAGATCATGTATACATACTTCTACTAACATGTTACTCTAGTTTGTTTAAAACCTAAAACAATTTTTCAAAATTTTTCCAAGTTCAAAAAAAAAAAAAAAAAAAACCTGCAGTTTTCTTATTTCAGGCTGACCGGCCGACCGGCCCGGTCGACCGGCGCCATAGCCTGGACGTGCACGTCTGTGCACGTCCGTCGGTCGACCGCACCGGTCGACCGACCAAGAGCACTCTGCTCTCTGGTTTTCTGAGTCGACCGGACCGGTCGACCGGAAGAAGAAAACTGTGTTTCCTCTTTTGGGACGGTCGACCGGACCGGTCGACCGAGAGCCAACGGCTCTTTGCAGCTGGGCTGGCGGTCGACCGGACCGGTCGACCGCCAGGCCTGCAACAATCCAACGGCTCTTTCCTCTTTGGGCTATTCTGAAAATCTGTTTCTTTTTTCTGCTTTAACAGACTTTTAGGGAGTTGTTGGGGAGCTTTTGCAGGTCAAATTAGGTGTAAAGAAATTGTTTTAATCTATTTTCAACCCTATAAATAGAGGAGAAGTCTCTCTTGCATATCACTAAGAAAAATCCTCAAGTTTGTGTTGTTTTCAAAAGAGAAAAGAAAAGAGTTTAAAGCCTTCATTCCAATTCTTTTAAAGTTTGTTTTTCAGTTGTGTTTGATTGTCTATATCACTCTACAACTGAAGTTTCTCACCACACTTCATAGAGCCAAAAATCCTATACTCATTCTATAGTGAAGTTGTAATTGAAGTGAGAGTGTTTGTAAAAGAGTTTGAGAAAAGGTGTAGTGATCTTGTTGTGATCACTTTGTTCTTGTAATCCTTTCCTTGTGGAGCAACCTCTTCGGTAGAGGTCCTTTGTACTCGGTGGAGCTCGGTGCTCGGTCTTCGGTAGACCAAATTGTAAAGGCGTCCTCGGTGGATAGTGGAAACCCTTCACGGAGGTGAAGGCGGGGAGTAGAGCGGTGGCTCGAACCTCGAAACAAATATTTGTGTTTGCGATTGCCTTTGCGTCCAATTCTTGCTTTAAATTCCTCTAACACTTTATTGCTCCTTATTACTTGCTTGTGATCTTATATCTTCCTTGTGCTTTTAATTCAAGCTTGTAATTCTTGTGATATATTGTGTGCATCTCATTTCTCATCATCATACTTTGCCTTGATCGATCATATCTCAATACAACAAGGTTGCATTGCGCACCTCTAACCCATATCAAGGGGAATTGGGAGGAAGGAGTTCAGAACCTCGCAAGGGGTATTCGGCTCTTAGTCTTGTTTTTGAGAGATCGTTGCATCATTCATCATACTTAGTTTAAAAAGATCATTAGATTAGCAATTACACCTATTCACCCCCCCTCTAGGTGTTTTTCAATTGGTATCAGAGCTTGGACTCTAGGATTTGGTTTAACAACCTTAGAGAAGATCCTAATTTGCTAATCATTTCATTCATATTCATATAGTAAAAATGGCCGATGGAATTAAGACCCCTCCTAAGTTTGATGGACTTAACTTTCCCATATGGAAAGTTAAGATGACCGTGTTTTTGCAATCTCTAGGTAGCCGAGTTGCAAAAGCCGTGACTAAGTCCTTTAGTGTACCCCCGGTGACGAATCCACTTGGTCCGAAATAGAGACTAAGGAATTCGATGCAAATGCCAAAGCTCACTATGCACTTCTACAAGCCCTTAATGATGATGACATTTCTAGGGTTATCCATTGCAAATCCGCATATGAGATTTGGTCACACTTGATAGTCACACATGAGGGGACCTCACAAGTAAAGAAGGCTAAGATTGACCTTCTTCGGTCCCAATATGAAACATTTAGCATGCAAGAAAATGAAACCATAGATGATATGGTTACAAGATTTACCAAGATTACTAATGGACTCTCTTCTTTAGGTGAAGATATCAACAATGATCAAAGAGTAAGGAAGATCATCCGAGCTCTTCCTCCTTCATGGGAAGTTAAAGCAACAACCTTGAAGGAACTCAACGACAATGAAGAGATGGAGCTTATAGGTCTCATTGGGAACCTCAAAACCCATGAGATGGAAAGGAAAGCAAGGGAGGATATGGCTCCTTCCAAAAAGAAGACTATCGCCTTCAAGAGTCAAGCTACACACTCCGATGAAGACGATGAAGAAGAAGATGATGAGGAGCTCTCACTCCTTGTTAAGAATGTCCGGAGGATGTACAACAAGGCGAAGTACCAAGGTAGAAGAAGATGGCAAGGAGGCAAAGAAGAAAGAAGGATCACTTGTTTCAATTGCCAAAAGCCCGGACACATTGTTGCGGAGTGTCCGGACAAAGCTAAGCCCTCCACATCAAAGAAGCCCTACAAGAAAAAGGCTATGAAGGCAACTTGGGATTCGGAGACCGAATCCGAGGAAGAAATAGACACCGCCAACATGTGCTTCATGGCTAATGAAGGCACAAGCAAGGTAACCTCTTCCCCTTCCCATGATAATGAGCTTTCTATGGATGAATTAGAAGAGGCTTTTGTTGAGTTGTCACAAAATTATGATTTCTTAAAGAAAAAGTATTTAAAAATGAAAAAGGAAAATGAATCTTTAAGTCATCAAGTTTTTACTCTTACAAAAGAAAAGGATGATTTGGTTTCCACCTTGGCCACTACTAAAAATGATTTTGAAAAATATAAGATTTCTTGCAAAGGTAAGGCCCCACTAATTGATTCTAATGAAGTTTCTATGCTTAAGGAAAGATTAGACTCATTAAGTGTTGTTTTGAAAAATTGTGAGTTTAACAAGAAGAAAATTGAGGCTATGTTTCCTAAGAAACAAGCCCCAAAGAAAAATGCTCATGCTCATGTTCATGTTCATGCTACACAACCTAAGCAACATGGCAAAACCCCAAAACATGCTCACACTACACGTACACATCATGCATTCATGTATGGTAGAGTGTTCTCATGTTCACATTGTGGGCGGAAAGGACACTTAGCCAACTTTTGCTATGATAGACTAAATGCATCACATCATAATGTTTGGGTTCGAGGCACTAACTTTAAAGGACCCAAGAAAGTTTGGGTACCAAAATCAACAATTATGTTAAATGATATAGGTACTTTCCAAAGCCCAACGACGTAGAGGATTGTGGTATCTTGATAGCGGTTGCTCAAGGCACATGACTTGGGACATCAACAACTTTGCAACCCTATCAAGATATCATGAAGGTGGCACCGTCACCTTCGGAGATGACGCCAAGGGTAAAATCATCCGTATTGGTAATGTAAAACTTGGCACCTCTCCTTTAATTGAAAATGTAATTTTAGTTGATGGCCTCAAGCATAATCTCTTGAGTGTTAGTCAACTTTGTGATAAAGGTCTTGATGTTGTTTTTGATAATGTTGCTTGTAAAGTAATTGATAGAACTTCTAATGTTTGTGTATTTTCCGATTTTCGTGAAAGTAATGTTTATATGATTGATATGTTAAATATGTCTTGTAATATTACTTGTTTGAAAGCCCTCGATGATGACTCTTGGTTGTGGCATAGGAGATTAGGCCATATTTCTTTTGATCACATTTCTAGGTTAAACACAAAGGAAATGGTGAAAGGTATTCCTTGCTTGAATTTTGAAAAGGACCGAGTTTGTGACGCATGTCAATTTGGGAAACAAACTAAGTCTTCTTTCAAGCCAATTAAGGATATCATGACATCACGTCCTTTGGAGTTAATCCATATGGATCTTTTTGGCCCTACACAAACCAAAAGTCTAAGTGGGAATAGATTTGCTTATGTTTTGGTTGATGACTTTTCAAGGTTTACTTGGGTTTTCTTTCTTGAACACAAAAACCAAGCATTTTCGTATTTCCAAACTTTTAAGAAAAGAGTTGAAAAAGAAAAAAATGTTTCGATTTTGAGAATAAGAAGTGATAGAGGAGGTGAATTCATTAACCAACCCTTTACCACTTTTTGTGATGAACATGGAATAAAGCATGAACTATCTTGTCCTAGAACTCCACAACAAAATGGAGTAGTTGAACGGAAAAATCGAACTTTGCAAGAGATGGCTAGGACAATGCTTAGTGAATACGGTCTACCACATTATTTGTGGGCCGAGGCCGTTAATACATCATGCTATATATCAAATCGTGTTTTCTTATGTAAAAATACTACTAAAACTTCTTTTGAAATGTACTTTTCTAGAAAACCAAATGTTTCTTATTTCAAAGTTTTTGGATGCAAATGTTTTGTTTTAAATACAAAAGATAATTTAGGAAAGTTTGATGCTAGATCTTATGAGGCTATTTTTGTAGGTTACTCAAACACTAGCAAGGCTTATAGAGTTTTCATTAGATCATCATTGACTATTGAAGAGTCTATTCATGTTAAGTTTGAGGAATCTAACAAGTTTGTTAAGAATGTTGTAGAAATAGATGCATTGGATGAAGGTTTGGAGAAAGTGACCTTGGAGGATGCTTCTACTATGGGAGACAAACCAAAGGATGATGAAGGAAGCGAAGCTAAGGTGGAAGAGGCACAAGGAAATGAAAATCAAACACATGAGGTGGAGCCTACTCAACCACTACCAAAGGATTGGAGATACAATCCACATCATCCCAAGGACCTCGTCATAAGTGAAGTATCAAAAGGGGTAACTACTCGCTCTAGACTTCATGACTATTGTGGTAACTATGCATTCATTTCTCATATTGAACCCAAAAATGTCCTCGAAGCCGAGGCCGATTCATATTGGTTGCTAGCCATGCAAGAGGAGCTCAATCAATTTGAGCGCAACCAAGTTTGACACCTTGTTCCTAGGCCCCACGATAGACCAACAATTGGTACTAAGTGGATCTTTAAGAACAAGTTGGATGAATCGGGTAATGTAGTTAGAAACAAGGCTAGGTTAGTTGCCCAAGGTTACACTCAAATCGAAGGGATCGATTTTGAAGAAACCTTTGCACCCGTAGCACGGCTTGAAGCCATACGGATGACACTAGCATTTGCCTCATATAAAGATTTCAAATTATTTCAAATGGATGTTAAAAGTACTTTTCTAAATGGATTTATTGAAGAGGAGGTGTATGTTGAACAACCCCCCGGGTTTGTTGATCCTACACATCCGGATTTTGTTTTTAAATTAGATAAAGCTCTTTATGGTTTGAAACAAGCCCCTAGGGCTTGGTATGAAAGACTTTCTTCATTTTTGATTTCAAATGGTTTTAAGAAAGGAAAAATTGACACAACTTTGTTTACAAAACATGTAGAAAAGGATATTCTTATTGTGCAAATTTATGTGGATGATATTATTTTTGGTTCTACTAATGAATCTCTTTGCAAAGCTTTTGAGTCATGCATGAAGGATGAATTCGAAATGTCTATGATGGGGGAACTCAACTATTTCCTTGGACTCCAAATCAAGCAAAAGAAGGATGTGATCTTCATCAATCAAGCCAAGTACACAAAGGAACTAATCAAAAGGTTTGGGCTTGAAGGATCGAAAATAAGCAAAACTCCCATGGTAACAACTACAAAGCTTGACAAGGATGAACAAGGTAAAAGTGTAGACATTAAATTATATCGTAGCATGATTGGTAGCTTGCTTTATCTGACGGCTAGTAGGCCGGATATCATGTTTTCCGTTTGTCTTTGTGCACGTTTTCAATCTTGTCCTAAAGAATCTCACATAATTGCGGTTAAACGCATAATTAGATACCTTAAGGGCACTATTGAAATGGGTTTGTGGTATCCTAAAACCGGATTATTTGAAATGAAGAGTTTTTCGGATGCCGACTATGCGGGTTGTAGGGTAGATAGGAAGAGCACAAGTGGAACATGTCAATTCTTAGGTAATTGTCTTGTATCTTGGTCTTCCAAAAAGCAAAATTCGGTAGCCCTATCAACCGCCGAGGCGGAGTATGTTGCAGCCGGAGCTTGTTGTGCACAAGTTCTTTGGATGAAACATACTCTCCTTGACTATGATTTACACTTTGATCATGTTAAAATATTTTGTGATAATACTAGTACTATTCACATGACAAAGAATGCAAATCAACATAGTAAAACCAAACACATTGACATTAGGTATCACTTTCTTAGAGATCATTATGAGAAAGGTGATATTGATATTGATTATGTTTCTACCGATTTTCAACTTGCCGATATTTTTACTAAACCTCTAGATTATGCTAGATTTTCATTTATTTGTGGTGAGTTGAATGTTTGCATGATAGATTCTTAAAAATATTTCTATTTTGGTGTTTTGTTTTGTTTTAACCCTTTTTGATGTATGACAAAAAGGGGGAGAATAAGTTTAAGTTTGATACTATTTGAGTTTCATTTCGTGAAGAAAAATATATAAGTTTAATTAAAGTGTTTATTGAAAAAGAAATAAGTTTGCTTATAGTTTGAGTTTAGTTTATTTACTATAAGTTTAATAGAGAAAAAGTATAAGTTTAATTGGTATTAAGTTTGATTTCAAATGGTATTTAAGCTTTTGACAAAAATATTGGGTTTTCAATGCTTCATGTATCTCACTAATAGTTATTTTTTTTACATAGCATTGTTTGAGGGGGAGCTTTCCAAGCTCTTCTTCCTTTATTTGTTTAAATAACTTATATGTTTTGTCATCATCAAAAAGGGGGAGATTGTTGGCCCAAGGTTACAATCACCCATGATTAGTGTATTTTGATGATTACAAAACATATTAGTTAATTGTACTAATAATATTTGTTGTTTAAGTGTGTTTCAGGTTTCTATTCATTCTAGAAGTCTTCTCTCACAAATACAAGGATTTGGACTCAAGTCAACTCCAATTGGGCTCAAGGAATAAGTGTTGAAGATCATATGAAGAAGCCTATTGAAGATCTTGAAGTCCTTAGAATCATTGTAAGAATAGAATGTTAAAGTTTGAGTCTTGGTTATTTGGCTCTAGGATACACACACACACAAAATTGGTTTTTGATAAAATTTGGTCTTGTTTTTATTTTCAAAATTTGGTTTCATGCCTTAGTAGAGATTTACATGAACCTAAGTTTTATAAAATAAATATCTTGTCTAGATCATGTATACATACTTCTACTAACATGTTACTCTAGTTTGTTTAAAACCTAAAACAATTTTTCAAAATTTTTCCAAGTTCAAAAAAAAAAAAAAAAAAAAAACCTGCAGTTTTCTTATTTCAGGCTGACCGGCCGACCGGCCCGGTCGACCGGCGCCATAGCCTAGACGTGCACGTCTGTGCACATCCGTCGGTCGACCGCACCGGTCGACCGACCAAGAGCACTCTGCTCTCTGGTTTTCTGAGTCGACCGGACCGGTCGACCGGAAGAAGGAAACTGTGTTTCCTCTTTTGGGACGGTCGACCGGACCGGTCGACCGAGAGCCAACGGCTCTTTGCAGCTGGGCTGGCGGTCGACCGGACCGGTCGACCGCCAGGCCTGCAACAATCCAACGGCTCTTTCCTCTTTGGGCTATTCTGAAAATCTGTTTCTTTTTTCTGCTTTAACAGACTTTTAGGGAGTTGTTGGGGAGCTTTTGCAGGTCAAATTAGGTGTAAAGAAATTGTTTTTAACCTATTTTCAACCCTATAAATAGAGGAGAAGTCTCTCTTGCATATCACTAAGAAAAATCCTCAAGTTTGTGTTGTTTTCAAAAGAGAAAAGAAAAGAGTTTAAAGCCTTCATTCCAATTCTTTTAAAGTTTGTTTTTCAGTTGTGTTTGATTGTCTATATCACTCTACAACTGAAGTTTTCTCACCACACTTCATAGAGCCAAAAATCCTATACTCATTCTATAGTGAAGCTGTAATTGAAGTGAGAGTGTTTGTAAAAGAGTTTGAGAAAAGGTGTAGTGATCTTGTTGTGATCACTTTGTTCTTGTAATCCTTTCCTTGTGGAGCAACCTCTTCGGTAGAGGTCCTTTGTACTCGGTGGAGCTCGGTGCTCGGTCTTCGGTAGACCAAATTGTAAAGGCGTCCTCGGTGGATAGTGGAAACCCTTCACGGAGGTGAAGGCGGGGAGTAGAGCGGTGGCTCGAACCTCGAAACAAATATTTGTGTTTGCGATTGCCTTTGCGTCCAATTCTTGCTTTAAATTCCTCTAACACTTTATTGCTCCTTATTACTTGCTTGTGATCTTGTATCTTCCTTGTACTTTTAATTCAAGCTTGTAATTCTTGTGATATATTGTGTGCATCTCATTTCTCATCATCATACTTTGCCTTGATCGATCATATCTCAATACAACAAGGTTGCATTGCGCACCTCTAACCCATATCAAGGGGAATTGGGAGGAAGGAGTTCAGAACCTCGCAAGGGGTATTCGGCTCTTAGTCTTGTTTTTGAGAGATCGTTGCATCATTCATCATACTTAGTTTAAAAAGATCATTAGATTAGCAATTACACCTATTCACCCCCCCTCTAGGTGTTTTTCACTATTGACCTATAATAGAGGGATGATGTGCACACAAATATGCAATGAAATAACTGAAATTATATGTTAGATGCAACATAATAAGAGATAATGTATGGAATAAATTAAATAGATTGGGCAGACAAGACTACATATGTCCAGTTTTTAATCAAACGAAACTAGCACGTCTAGGAGATAATCCAAATAAAAAAACTCTCATGTATATGCCATGTGTCTCATGTGGTTATAGGCTAAACATACATAATCATGTCATCCCAGGATGAGCAACACATGGAAACATTCACAATGGTAGTGTTTGTATTATAACTGGGCGATTGTGCCTTTTCAGTATGTTTGATGTCTCCAACATCTAACCACATGAAACTAATATGTCGAGGGGATAATCCAAACAAGTATATACCATATGTTTTATGTAATTAAAGGCTCTGCAAAATGCTTGTCTGCAAATTAGAAAGAGGCCTGAAGTGTGGTATCACCCATTGATAGATTGGATATGTCGACTCCGAGTAAGGGAAATACCATCAGCGGAATGGCGATCTGGACCTTTGAGTAGGGAAAATCCTAGCAGCAGAGTTGGGCCTCTGAGTGGGAAAAATTCCATCAGTAGAGTCGAGTTTACAACTGCTTTTGAGTGGAAGAAATCCCATTAGCGGAGTCGTGACCTCGGTAGGGACCTATAGTGGGGTATAACCCATCGATATATTAGATGCTGAAAATATACCTAGAGGGGGGATGAATAGGTGTATTAACTAATCTAATGACAAATGATATGGAGTTAAAAACTAATTGCAACACTCTAAGTGTAACCAAAGAGTGTAGCCAAATTCTCGGTGAAGGGCTCTGGACTATGTCCTCTAGATTCCTCTAAATAAGAGTTGAGGTGCTATATGAAGCTCTCTTGGTTCAACACAAGTATGGGCACACAAATAATACCAAGCATATATGAGATATGAACAATATAAGTAATGCAAGATAGAAGAGAGTTAGAGATAGGGGATCAAACACAAACACTAAGATATGTTTCGAGGTTCGAGCCACTGCTCTACGTCCCCACCTTCACACAGAAGGATTTTCACTATATCCACACAGGACCTCCCATACAGGGAACCTCCACCGAGGAATTTACAATTACAAACTTAGGAGTACACAACTCCTCTCGCCAACACAATCATCTCTACACAAGAGGCAAGGCACAAAGTCAAAACAACATTCACCTCTACACAAGAGAGATGGCCACAAAGCCAAACGCCACCACAATCACCTCTACATAGGAGGTACAATCACAAACCCAAAGCACAACCACCTCTACACTAGAGGGATATGCACAAGACCAAAGCAAAGGAAGGATTACAACTTGGTGATCACAATAGACCACAAACAACTCTTGGTATCTCAATAGACCACAAACAATATTTCCTATAAAAATAAGATCTTATACATAGGATAGAGATGATAGCTAAAGTGTGAGAAATCAAGGTGTTTGTAAATCAAAATCACAAAGAAAATACTTGGGAAAAATACTAGAATGAAATAGAATTGAAGATCAAAACCAATTTCCCAAATATACTATTTTTCTATGATTTTTCCAACCCTTGAAAACTAAATAAAAATAAATCTTTTTGGCACAAAAACTCTGCTAAAATCTTGCTGCAAAACACTTGTAAGATGGGAGAAAAAGCTCTCTAAAAATCTTTTTCTAAAAACAGCCCAAGAGATGGCTTATATATAGCCTCTCAAATAATATAGCCATTGGCAGGTGGAATGCCCAGAGTCGACTGGCCAATCGACTGGCCCAAGGGCATATTTTTGACCATTGTGCCTCCGCTCGACTGCCCGGTCGACCGTGCTAGCCTGTCGGTGGATCGCCTGGTCGACCGGCAGCACCCGAGAGTTGGGTGCTTTCAGTCGGTCGACCGGCCTTATAGGCTGGCCATGTGCACGTCTTCGTGCACAACAGTCGACCGACCTATGGTCCAATCAACTGCCATCTGATCTAGCAGGTATTTCAGAACTGAAAATTTAGGCATTTTTATTTCTATAAAATCATAAATTCATATAATTTTCACAAACATGAATTCTTGTAAGATATTTGAATAACAAATATCTGTGACCAAAAATCAACACATATTGTAAACCATTTGAACTATTTTTGTGATATAAAATATTTGACCTTAAACAAAAATCGTATTTTTCAAAAACTAAACTTTGAAATGGAAATCCGATTTTTTTCAAACTTGTATAAGTACAAAAATAAGATATTTAAACTCTTTCGAAGCATATTATAGATGGACAGAATCTAATACACATGTACATGATATATCTACGTTTTTGACATAAAATTCAAAATATGTTTTGTTTAAATACAAAACTCCAAACACATGAAATAGAACCTCAAAATAAGTTTTTCCAAATATGTGAAGCACAAATGTATATAGATGAAATCTAATATACAGTAAACCATGTAAACTTTTTTTGGTTCTATATATTCATAAAAATCATATATATGTATACTCAAAATCCAAAACCGGTTAAACTGAAAACCAAACTTATTGAACTTTTGTGTGTGTGTGAACTTGAGCATATCAACACTATCTGTCTTTACACAAGATCTAAATAAACCAAAGTTTTCTTTTAGAACTCCTTCTCGAAGTCGACTCGATCCAAACACGATCCAAAGAGCTTAACTCTAACCGAGTGCTAGATGCGATCTTGACGTGCGAGCTTTTGAATCCACATGTGTTAGCTCCAAAACTCTTTTGTTGAAGCTAAACACATACTAATATCTTGATCAATAACTGAAACTTTATAAACACAAGATCATTTGTTCTAAACTACATGAGCTAATCATCATCAAAACTAGAGCGATGGGCCTTTGGGTCAACAATCTCCCCTTTTTTGATGATGACAAAACTCATGGAGTTATACATTCATGGATTAAAGATAAGCTTTAACTCATGCATAGCAATAAACAATAAAGATATTAATAATATGCATAAACTAAACCCAACATATATGCATAAGTAAAGATATAAACATGCATATATAAACTCTCAAAATTCTTCTCCCCCTTTTTGTCAATTTATCAACAAAGGGATGAGAACAATCAAACAATAAGGATGTATATACGATATACATTCATGAAGAGGAGAGACATAAAGTTAGCTCCCCCTGCATACATGCATTACATGGAGAAGGGATGACTAGACTCTAACTCGCATAAAGCATAATATACTATGTATAAGCGGAGATGTTAAGTTCCCCCTCAAGTGTGCTACCTAAAGAAGAGAGGTCAAACTCCTTAATATGTATAATACATTTCAATATGAATCTATATATAGAGAAGATGTTAAGCTCCCTTTGCATATAGGCAAAACATATCAACAAATTTTGAAACCATTTTTGAAATTATTTTTAAAATAAATTTTTAAAATTTCTTCAAGTCTACAAAAATGAATTATGATACCAATGAAATCAAATAGTAGTTGACAAAATAAATGTTGGTACCATTTAAAAAATATTTTTAAGATACCAATAGTAAATTTTTATACCAATTTAAGGTGAAACATGAATGATTGTAAAATCAAAGAGATAAGAGAATTACTGTGTAGCTTTGGGCTAACGGGTCATGTCCACGAGGAGGAATGCGATAGAACCTTTTTGGTATCTTTATTAAATAACAAAGAGTGAAGTTGGTGTCTTTCTTTTAAGTTGAAAAAGAAAATGGAGAGAAGGGAGATGATTAAAAGAAAAGTTGCAAATGTAGAGAAGGCTTTAGAAAAGGTGAATTTTGTATAAAGTTTGAAAAGTGATTTATTATTTTTAATAAAGAAGAAAATCTGGGCTCACTATCTCACTACTCAACGATATGTTCTTCTATTGAAATCCTTAGTGCCTCAACTTGATCATTGGCAAAAACTTATGATTGATTTTAGAAAGTTTTATGCAAAGCACATAAGATGGTTAGAAAAATTAATTCTTTTCTTTAAGAAATTATCTCGAATTGAATGTTAAATCATCAAGAAGTTCAAGTATTCAAGAGACATTTTTAAAATAAGTAGAAATTTAAAAATCCAAACCCATCCTCATGTGCCTTCAAGAACGCTTTCAAGAAGAAAGGCTTAAGTTAGGCATGCAAATGATTCATTGGGTCTTTTCATCAAAACCATTCGAAAAGAAGAGGGATCAGAGAGAGTAACAGTGAGCCTAGAAAACTGATTTAGCTACTCATGAAAGACAAAGAACAATGCAAGTAAATAAAGTAAGACATACCGTAAAATGGAGCAGAAGAAAAGGTAGCTTGATCCTTGTATTGATGTCACTTCAATATTCAGAATACAATCACTCAATTTCTCTCTCTCACCGGAATTTGCACTGAACTACAAATTACAAAATAAAGATACAACTTTACTACTATCTAACAAAGAGCCTAAACCTTAAAAAATAAACAAAAATTCTAATCCTAGTCTTAACCATTTCTTCTCTGTTGAAAATGGTATTTATAGGGAAAAATCAGAGGGGAGAGGTCATAGGAAGATTGGGGGAGCAAATGCTCCCCCAACAACCCTAACAAAGCCGCAAAAACGTGGCTAGGGCGCGTTTTCGCAGCCCTGGTGTGGCCAGGTGGCCACACTTAAATGGGGGATGCTCCTGGTTTGGTGATTCTCCCATATCTTCTACTAGTTTTCTTATTTCACTGCAGAATTTGACAAAACAGCCTTCGATTGTTGGCTCAACCACTTGATTTGGGAAGATACATTTCAACCGGTTTTCAACCTCTCTAATTTGCCAAGATCTACCGTGATTCCTTGATTTCGAATTTATTCTGAATTAATTCAGAATTTGATGGGCTTTTGGGCTTGTTTCTCTTTTTTTCTTTAGCAATGGGCCTATATTTAACAAAGAAGAATAAGACTTATTAATAGGATTTATTAGATAAAAAATATGGTGAAGCACAGATGTATATAGATGAAATCTAATATACATTAAACCATGTAAACTTATTTTGATTCTATCTATTCATGAAAACCATATATATGTATATTTGAAATCTAAAACTGGTTAAACTGAAAACCAAACTTATTGAAGTTATGTGTGTGTGTGAAATTGAGCATATCAACACTATCTATTTTTATACAAGATCTAAACAAACTGAAATCTTCTTGTGGAACTCCTTCTCCAAGTCGACTCGATCTAAA
Source organism: Agave tequilana (assembly GCA_038442645.1). Taxonomy (NCBI): domain Eukaryota; kingdom Viridiplantae; phylum Streptophyta; class Magnoliopsida; order Asparagales; family Asparagaceae; genus Agave; species Agave tequilana. Next base: position 67,791 of record JAVJIF010034316.1, on the reverse strand, counting down.
CACGATCCAAAGAGCTTGACTCCAACTAAGTGCGAGATGCGATCTTAACTCGGGAGCTCTTGAATCCACATGTGTTAGCTTCAAAAGTCCTTTGTTGAAGCTAAACACTTACTAATATCTTGAATAATAACTGAATTTTTATAAATACAAGATCATTAGTACTATAACTATATGAGTTAATCATCATGAAAACTAGAGCGATGGGCCTTTGGGCCAACAAATGCGTCTACTTCAAGTGGGGAAAGTCCTAGCAGGGGAGTGGTGATCCGACATGGACCCGACAGAGGGAAACTGCCTGGGGGTTCATCCACCCATGGGTCAAATGAGGGGAGCCCATAAGCTAGTGTTTATGTTTTTGAGTGGGAAAAATCCCATCAGTGGAACATCAATCGGAAGGTCTAAGAGGAAAAAAATTTCTACAGTAAAGTAGGGACTCTGAGTGAGGAAGTAGGCTAATCGAGAAAGGGTCCGTAGACAAGTCTGCGTTGCCATCTTCGAGTGGAAAAATCCCATCAGCATAGCATACAAACACAATCCTCAGAGTGGGACAAATCCTATTAGTGAAAGGACAGACTTCGAGTGGGAAAATTCTAGTAGCAGAGTAGTTCAGCGTGGGGAAACTCCCATCAGTGAAACGTCTAGATAAAATCCCTTGAGTGCGAAAAATACCATCAGCGGAAGGACTGACTCTGAATGGAAAAAATTCTAGTAGCGGAGTAGTTTCGAGTATAAAAAATCCCATCAGCGGAACTTCTAGCTAGGAAGGATTGTAATGGTTAGAAGCAGAAATATCATTTTATTCAATATTGGAATGGAATACATGAAACTGAAATACATAAAATGATAGGGATAGGAGTACTGCCATGTCTCGTGAAAAAATAGAATCACTTAATTACTTTGTATTGAGTGATTAAGTATTGTGGCTGGGCAGGCGGTGGAGTGTTGAGCTGTCTGGATCCGGAGGCTACTTCGAGAGTAAAGAAGTACTCTTTGAGAAAGTCTTTCTGGATGAGCTCTTCAAGTAGTTATGGAGTCCCCAACAATAGATGGTCCTATGTCCCTTACTGTCATGACAAAAGCAATATTCTTTTGCTTCAAAAAGTGTAAGATCATACTAGATTTGTCTTAGGCGCCTAACCCGTGGCTGGTCTTTGATGGCGTTGAAAACCTTGTTGATGAGGAGCCTTTACAGAGTGAAATGTTGTTCCATCGATTTATAGGTTCGAGCGAATTTGGTAAAAGGATCGGGAGAGCTTATCTTTTGAAGGCAGGTTGCCCTAGTTTTGATCTTGGGCATGGGCAGAGATTTCGTGAGGAGACTTAAACTTTCCTCTACCATCACCTGTTTTGTGGTATGATTGAAGGAAGTATTCATTGCCTCCTCTAGCTGGATGTAGGGCTAAGCTCGTGACAGGACTGAGCTCATCCAGGTCATATTGTGCTTGAGGATATGCTTTTATAAGGGTGATAAACTTGCAGCCCACTGATGAACACGAGTGCAGAGACATCATCATCGCAGTTGGGGATCTTGACGAGTTGACTTTGAAAGAAAATAATGTATGATTTAAGGCTCTACCTCATCTTTATGGAAGTAATGGCTATTCTTCTTGGTCTCCTGGTGAGAGACATATTGAGTGAGAAATGCTTCAGTTACCTCCTCGAAATTACAGATGGAGAATGGTGGTAGAGAGTAGTACCAATCTGACACCACACCTTTCAGACTGGAGGGAAAAATGAGGCACATGAGTGGATTATTGCGGGAATAGGCTACCATCTTGTCTCGAAAATGCCCAATGTACTGGATGTGGTCGCTCACTCTAGAGTAATAGTCAAAGGTTGGAGTTAAGAACTTGCTCGGGAATTTGCACTCCAGAATTTCTTCAGAGAGGGGGGAGTCAGAGATTTTGACAGTTGAAAGCATTGGGTGGATATGTAGCTCGGTTTTCTGGATCCATCTTCGGATCAGCTCGTCAAGAGCTCAGAGGTTGAGAGACCTACCACGTACATGCTTGCTATTTGACTCTGTCAATGGCTGGTTGTTTTGGAAGGCAGCGATTTAAGCCTGAAGTGGGTTATTGAGTTGCCTTAATGCTTCTTACTCATGGATGGCATCCTCGTGGTAGAGAGCCGTCTGCTTCCGATCACGATCCGACTGGGCTTGTTGTTCCATCATCTGCTCTTTCATGTTGGTAAGTATCTGAAGGAGCTTGTTTTCATGTTGCGCGATGGTTGGACACTGGCAGTTTTCCTCTAAGGCTGAGAGGATGAAAGTTCACCTAGAGAGGGTTGAATAGGTGAAGTACTAATCAAATGTAATAATGTAATAATTAAAAAATGAACAATAAAAAGAGTGAACTCAAAAATAAGAAGTGAAGTTGGATTCCCAATAAAAGGCTCTAGAACTTCTCCTCAAGATTTCTCTTTTATAAGAATTGAGGTGCTTCAATAGCTCTCTTGGATCAAAACAAGTGTAGACACAATATTAAGCATATATGAATTGAGCAATGCTAGATATAAATAAGAGTATAGTTAAATTGATAGATAGCAAGCAAAAACACAAGGATTTATTTCGAAGTTTGAGTCACTTGCTCTATGTCCCCGCCTTCACATAAAAAGATTTTCACTATCTACACAAAGGAACACGACAAAGGAACAACTCCTACACAAGAGGTGGCACAAAACCAATGAATCACTACACAAGAGGTTAGCACAAAGTCACAGCATAAAGCTAATACACAAAGCAAATATATCTTTACAAGAGGGTAGCACAAAGCAATTTGAAGATCTACACCACTTGATGATCACAAAGATCAGAAAGTAGACAAAAACAAGAAATCCTAAATGATAGACAGAAATGATAGCTCAAGTTTGTGAAAAAACGTCAAGTTTTAAATGAAGTTCTTAAGAAAACACTTGAGACAATTTTTTTGAAGAAACAGAAATTTGAAGCCTGAAACTAGAATTTCCAAAAAAACTTGTTTTCTTGATTTTTTTAAAACTTTTAACACAAATTTTCCCAATAAAAAATCTTTCAAAATCTTATAAAATTCTTGTTAAAATCTTGTTAAAAACTCTCTCCAATGACCATTATTTATAGGGATAGGATAGAGATGATTAGAGAGTAAACTCAAGTGTTAAAACAGTAATTAAACTAAAATAAAGTAAAATATATCTGTTTGAAAATATGACAAAAACATTCAAACTAAAACTAGCCATTTCTGGCATTTTACTAGAGGTCGGTCGACTGGCCGGTTAATCGCCAACAGTTATCAAATAGCCGTTGGAGCCAACGGTCTACTGCTCTGTTAATTGAGCTTAAACAGAGAGCTCTGCTACTTTGGCGGTCGACCAGGCGATCGATTGAAACACAAACAAAGAAAGCACTACTAAGTTCTGCGGTTGACTGGTCGGTCGACCGATGTGCACACGCACAAATTTGTGCATATCCGGTCGACTAGCAGAGCACTCAGCTCTAGCTAGCAATTGACCAAGCGGTCGACTGGCCTTAGCCCAAAATCTTGATTTTTAAATCTTTTTTAAATTCATTTTTAAATCCAATAAATTTATGTAAATTCTACAAAATAAGTTTATGAAAATTCATTAAGGCACCAATATGTATGAACAAAAATTCAACACATATTACAAACATGTGAACTGTTTTTGAGATGTTAAATATTATTTTTAGAATACAAAAATTAAAACTAAACTTTAAATTGAAAAACAAGTTTTTTCAAAACTTGTATAAATACAAAAATAAGTTTGTTAAACTCATTTAAAGCACAATGTGTATAATAGAATCCAATACACATATAAAGTGATATGCACTTGTTTTTGAGAAATTCATTTATGAAATCAAAAATATATTCTAGTTAAATCAAAATAGATTAAACCAAAACACTGAAACTTTTGATCTTAAAATCAATATTATACTTGTATGTGTGCTAGAGCCGTCAAGTCTAATCTAAACTTTATAGAAGATCTAGACATTCAAACTCTAGTCATCTTCTTCATGATATAATCATACTTCTCCGCTTGACTCGATAAAAAAATTGATTCTTTAGAGCTCAACTCTGTCTTGAGTGTTTAATATGTTCTTTATGCTTGAACTCTTAAATCAACACGTGTTAGCTTCAAACTTGACTTTGAGACTTTTGAGAAATCTAAACACCAACTAAAATCTTGATCAATAACTGAAACTTAAACAATACAAAATCATTGGTACATAACTACATGCGTTAATCATAATCAAAACTAGAGTGATAGGCCTTTGGGCTAACAATCTTGCCTTTTTTGATGATGACAAAACTCATGGAGTTAATGCATGGATTAGTGAAAAGCTTTGTAAAATCTCCCCCTTAACTCATGCATAACAAATAAATAATAAGATATTTAATAAAACTTAATTTCTCTCCCTCTTGTAAAAACAAGCTAGGCACAAACATATATGGAAAACACGAAACGTGCATATATAAACACTAAGTCTCTCTCCTTCTTTTGTCAATTTATCAACAAAGGGGTAAACACTCAAAAATAAGTAAATGTTTATATGATATAAATTCATAACGAAGAGAGATGTTAAGTTAGCTCCTCTTGCATACATGCGTTATATGGAGAAGGGATGACTAAACCCTAAACTACAAAGACATAATATACATTGTATACATGAAAACGTTAAGCTCCCCCTGTACACATGAACTATATAGAGGAGAGAGCTCAAGCTCTTCTTTATACAATACACTCATCACAAATTTACATATAGAGGAAATGTTAAGTTAACTTCCCTTGCATATATAGGTAATACATATCAAAAATAAATTTTGAAAATAATTGAAATTCTGATTATCTAAACCAATTGAAAGGATAATAATTGAAGAATACCAATTGTAAACTTGAAATCAATTGTAGATTTGAAACAGATTTTGAAAACCAATATAATACCAATTTTGAAAACAATTTTGATACCAAATGAATGTTTAAACATGATAATAATTGAATAGATAATTAAAGTCCAAGATATCAATTTGAATCTTTAAACAATTTGAAATATAGATACAAATTGTAATAATTGATACCAATAGAAAATATGAATATTTTTTAAAAAATACTTTTCTAAAAAAGTATTCCCATCTTTTTTGAAATAACCATAAAATCAATGCATAAGATTTTATAAAAAAATATATTGATATATTTGAGATAAAATCAAGCTTAGTATGAAACCAATTATGCTATAAAAAAACATGTATGAATAATGTTAAATATGCATAATCAATCATATATATGTATGTATTCCAATTGAAATATCATTCATAATTTAAAGCATACATATATAGTAAACAACAATAAGAATACAAAAAGGCAAATATCATGAGAATTGATTAGTCTCTAATTTTGCATAATTTGAAGCACATCTTCACATTAATTTCATATTAAATTCTGCTAATAAAGGTTTGCTTGCTTGATTCTAGGTCCATGGCGTGCAATGAAGAAAAAGACCCTAAATCACCATTTAATTGGTTATTAAAAGCCTATTAAAGATAGCCATTGATTTAGAGAGCTGATTCTGTAAAAATCAGGGGCTGCAAAGAAGAAACCGAGCACAGGACCTGACAGGGGACAGATGGGACCGTGTGCGACTCAAAGCGCCACGCGTGGGGCCCCGGCCGCGTATTGGGCCAGGGCCTGTCCCCTGGCCCCCCTCTTCCCGGGTAGCTATAAATACCCCTCCTGGGGTTTCAGAGCAAAGATATGTAGAGTTTTAGGAGTAGTTTCATTTTCATTTTGTAGTTTAGGATAGTATAGTGTAGTTTTTCTTCTTCTTCCTCCCTTGTATTCCATTTCTTGTAGATCTTGTATTAGGGAGAGAGAGTGGTACATGTTGGGAAGCAAGAGTGCTTATAATAGAAGGTGACAATCTATGAAAGGTGCTCTCTTACCTTATCTTTGTTTTCTTCTCTCTAATCTCTTTTACATGTGTAGCTAGTCTTTTCTCTCATGGCAACTAACTACTAACCACCAACTTGCTAACTTCTTTTATGATAATCCACATGAATCTAATAGCCTCATTTTGGCCTTGCTCTTGCAAGAGCCATTGATGGCTCATGATGATGGATCTAACGCTCTAACTTCCTAACCACTAACAAGCTAACATTACTTTACTCCATGCTTACCTTTCTATAGTATTGATGGTTTAAGTGTAGCTTGCACTTGTTTGATGAGTTGGGTTGTGATGAGTTACATATGGGTCATGCTTTGAATCGCTCTTAAACCAAGAACTAGTGATGGCCAATGATACATGTGAGGCAACTATCACTAAGAGGTTAGCAAGTTGGTGGAGTCATTAGTAGTTAGTGCCGTGAGTTTTCTTTCCTTTTCACTTTGTTTTAGATATACAAACAAAAACACAAACATTTTATCTTCTATGTTTCACACTTCTTTGTGTTTCACCGTAATTCTCTTTTCATTCTTTCTTTCTTTTCTTTTTCATTCTTTAAAACTTTGAAGAACTTTTAACACAGACGTGAATCAACCGGTAAAGCTTCTATCGCCTCCCGTCCTTGTGGATTCGACTCGTTTTAGCCTCTATGCTATAACGGAAGTATCGAGGAAGCCAAAGCATACACTTTAAATATCAATTTTAAAACATACACTTTTTGTGCGCGATTTTCCCCAATCAAATTTTGGCACCGTTGCCGGGGATGGGAACGGTTTGATTTCACATTTTTGTTAACTTTTCTTTTTTATTTTTTGGTGTGCAGGTTAATTTTTAGCATTGCAGAAGTCCACACTTGCTCTTGTGTGGTCGGATAATTCTTGTATATGTTGGCCCAAAGGCCTATCACCCTAGTTTTGATGATGATCAACTCATGAAGTTATGTTTACTAATGATCTTGTGTTTAACTAATGACAGATTCATTATCAAGATCTTAGTAGGTGCATAGCTCAACAAAGGATAAAATGCCAAGATTTGGAGCATGCACGGTGTGATCCAAGGAGCTTTTGGATCAAGCTTGGACCAAGTCAAGAGATGAAGACTTGTGTCTAGGTATAAGATTTTTGTTTTTTAGATAAAATGTAAAGGATAGAAAAGTTGGTGGATTGCTCAAGTTCATATCACACACACACTCTTGATTTATATGTGTTTTCATAAAAGATTTTTAGTTCTAGAAAAATACCGTTTTGGTTTTTGGTGTTTCAAATATACATGTGTTTTTAACCAAAACCATTTTAGAACTCTCGACCGTTCTGCTGATCTGCTCGACATTCTTTTAGTTTTCTAGTCATAACTTTTGATTCTTATATTCAATTAACATTATTTAAATTGCATTTTAAAGATGACTTTCAGAGCTACATTTAATATTCAATAATCATTTTCTGATTTAAATGTTAAGAATGTCAAATATTGGGTTGAAGTCTGTTCTTGTTCTAAAAACAGTTTACTGTTTCTGATTTGATACCTTTTAGTATTTTATTGATAACTTTCAATTCTGAATTGATATTGATTTGATTTAAGTTGCATTAGAAGGAAGACTTCAATATCTACAACTTCATCCTAACTTATTCCCAAATTCGAACGTTTTAGACCTCAAAACTGTGCTCCAAGTTAACCCATTGCACAGAGGTCGGTCGACCGGGCTAGTCGACCGGGCCGGTCGACCGACGTGCACAGAACCGTGCACGTCTGGCAGTTCCGTGGGCGGTCGATCGGGCCGGTCGACCGGAACTGAGAGCAGTGCTCTCTGTTCTTCTGGGTCGACCGGGCCGGTCGACCGGAGGCTCCAACGGTCGGATTTTTGACCGTTGGCGGTCGACCGGCAGGCCTGTCAGAACTCCAACGGCTAGTTTTTGACAGCCTATATATTTGGGGGTTTGTGGACTGTTTTCAACAAGATTTGGAGAAGTTTTTAGAGCCAGTTTTTCCCACTCTTTTCAGAAGTTTTTCTCCACAAAATAGAGAGCAAATATTTCCTATCTAAAGGAAAGTTTTACCAAGAGTGTTAAAAGAGAATTTCTTGAGTTTTCCTCCACCATCTCTTTCCTAGTTTTTCTCACACAAACACTTGAGCATCCATTGACTATTCATTCTATAGGAGTGTTGTAGTGAGAGCTTTTATTGGTGATCAAAGTGTTTAGATCACCAAGAGATCTTTTCTTGTACCTTTGAGGAGGCGGACGTGTGTGTCCGCGTTGTTTTTAGTTCGGGTGCGGACTCGGTTGTTTCGAGGTGCGGCCTCGGCGAGCTAGTGAGCTTGCGTGTGTACGGGACTAGGGAGTCCGAGGGCTTGTAGGTGTTGCGGCACCGAGGAGAGATCCATTGGGATCTTGCATAGTGAAAATCCTTCGTATGTCGAAGGCGGGGATGTAGAGCAAGTGTGCTCGAACCTCGAAACATACCCTTGTGTTTGCGATTGCTCACTCTCTCTCTCTTTTGTCTCTTTTATATTTTGCATGCTTTATTGTCTATCTTTATATGCTTGATATATTCCCTGTGCTCATATTGTATACTTGCTTGGGTTTGTTTGCTAACACTTGTATTTAACCAAGAGAGCCAACGCGGCACCTCAACCCATTCAAGGGGAATCTAGAGGAGTTTATCCAGAGCCCTTCACGAGGAATTCGGCAACACTCTTGTGTTATACATAGTGTTTAGTGTAAAAGTTTTAATTAGGTCATATTTGCTTTTAGCTTCCGCATTATTTGCATCATTGGGCATTAAGTGACCATTAGATTAGCCATCACCTATTCACCCCCCTCTAGGTGAACCTTCAATTGGTATCAGAGCTTGGTACTCTGATTTGGTCTAACAACCTAGAGTAAAAGATCCTTATTTTTAGGCTAATCATAATATTTTTGTAGACACATCATGGACTTCATGTCACCACCCATGTTTGACATTCTTAACATCCATATATGGAAGGTGAAGATGTCCTTGTACCTCAAAGCCTTAGGTATTCATGTTTATCTTGCCACTACTAATAATGCATATTGTTTAGATGATAAGAATTTTGAGGCTAATACAAAAGCCCTTCATGCTTTAAAGTCAACCCTAAATGATGATTATTTATCTAGGGTTTCTAACTTTGATTCGGCTTTTGTAGTATGGAACACCCTCCCCTCCCTTGGCGAAAAGGATCTATACTATGCGGGAAGCGATTCGGATGTTGGAACTTGGAAGCAACACCTCCAACATGTGCTACATGGTCCAAGGGGATGACCCCTTGAGGTAACTACCGAATCCGAGGATGAGGATGTAGACATGTCATATGATGAGCTATCTACTTTTTGTCATCTATTGCTTGAAAAGTATGACATGATTAAGAAAGAAAATAAAAATTTGAAAAAGAATATTGATTGCATGCATGTAGAACATGATACATTTAGAAGTAACATTGCATGTTTAGAAAAAGAAAATGAAACTTTGAAAAATGAGAATATTTCCTTGATGTCTAAATTGAAAGATTTATGTGAAGGAAATATGATTTTGAAAGATAAAATTGCTTTGGTGGAAAAACAAAAGGAAATTGTTTTTCAAGAAAATTCTTGTTTGAAAGGAAAAATTTTTGAAAAAGAAAAAGAACAAGAAAAAGTTTCTAAAAAGAAAAGGACTTTTGATCATGCTTTACATGCCACCACTTCTATTGATCAAAATGAAGTAAATGTTTTAAAAAATAGGATTAATTGTTTGAGCTCAACTTTGAGCAATTATGCATTTAATCATAAGAAATTGGAGTCCTTGTTTTCAAAGAAACAAACTCCACACATTCATGCACAACATCATCATGCATATGCTTATGTTGCACGTCACGATCATACACATACACATAAGCATACTAAGGTGTACAAATGTACACATTGTGGCCGCAAAGGCCATTTAGCAAAATTTTGTTATGATAAGATATATGCTTTAAATTTTGCTAAGAAAAATTGTTGGGTTCCATTAAATGCTAACCCCCGTGGACCCAAGAAAAAATGGGTACCAAAACCCCCACCCCATGTTTTTGATGTAGGTGAGGGATCTCTCAAGACGTGAGAGATTTGGTGCCTTGATGGTGGGTGCACTTGAACTAAAAGGACACATTTTTGGAGCACCGCTATCAAGGATGTTTTGGTGGAAAGGCCACCATATTTGGAGCTTTGGAGTTGGTAACAATCTCTAAACTCCTACTTTTTATGTACATGCTTCTTTCATTTGATTATCATGTAGCATGCTCATGTTTTATGTATCTTTGTGCTTCATGTAGTAAAAACATGCTTAGATGTAGTTTTTATCAAAACTTATATTATACATGTACAAATAGTGAGTTACACGTGATTTATATATGTTTGCACTTCATGCTCATTTGTACCCACTATATGCACATGTATAGCCTAGTTTTGATGATTCTCATTTATACATGCTTTGCCAATTTTCATGTTTTACTTCATGTATATGTATTTTTAATTCAAATCTAATAAATATACATGTATACCCGTGAGTCTCTTGCCTTCATGCAAACATTATTAATAGACTCTTTTATGTTTGGGATATGTATGTGTATTGTTAGGATTGGATAAATCATACATATACCTAGAAGTGTGCTTTATTTTTTAAAAAATAAAAAATTTTATGATTTAAAAATGTGACTTATGATCTTTTTGAGCTTCAATGTCTATTTTCATGAAAATGCTATTTACATAACCTTTGAACACTCATCTTTTACTTTTCAAGATAATTTTGAGCTTTATGGACTATGAGTGCTTGAGCTTTTATGTATTTAGTATGATTCATGAAATATATATGCTTTGATTTCATGTTTTGAAGGATCTTTAACTAGTTTTTCAAAAATTATTTTAACTAGTTAATTGTTCTTCATTTGGTAGAGTTTTTCAATCCAAGCTTATTTTTCAAATCTATTTTTGAAAACCCCTACCATCAATGGGAGGATGGATGGCCGATTATGCCTTGTATGCTTCATTTGAAAATCTTTTACCTTGTGCATATGAAGGGTGGTAGGTTATGAGTTATATACTTGATCTTATTGTTATGTCAATTGGTATCATTGAATCGTTTCAATTGGTATCAATATGAACTTATTTTGTATATACTCATATTTTGTTTCTTATATATGTATGTATCAATTTCACTTGGTATACTCATTTCTCATTCATATATATGATTTTCATGTGCTTAACTTTCAATTGGCTCACAAATTTAAAAGCATAAAGTTTTTGATGAAAAATAAAAATTTTTGGATCATTATGTTTACCATTGATATAAAAATGCTTCAATTTCATATTTGTTAAAATTCTATTGGTATCAATATGTTTTACAATAATGACTATTTTCAATTTGGTATCTTAAAAATTTGTTTGTTTTACAAAAGCTCTGATACCTTTAAAAATTTTTGTTTAAGAAAAATTAATTAAAAAAAACATTTTGATGATTTGTATTACCCCTTCTTGATCTTTTTGTTTTTGACAAAAAAGGGGAGAAAAATTTGTTTGATTTGATTTTACTTTGACCCCTTTGTTGATGATTGACAAAAAGGGGGAGAAGTATTTGAGTTTATATGCATGTTTTCATTGCTTAAGGGGGAGAAGTATTTGTCTTCCTTATTATTTATGCATATATGTTTTTGTATTGCAAATAGGAGAAAAAGATTTTGATTTATGCTTGTTGCATGTTTTATCTCCATACATGTTTATGTGCCTCATTGCATATTTATTCTGTTTATTTGAGATGCATGAGTTAAGGGGGAGCTTCTTTGAAGCTTTACTTTAATCCATGCATATATAACCTCATGAGTTTTGTCATCATCAAAAAGGGGGAGATTGTTGGCCCAAAGGCCTATCACCCTAGTTTTGATGATGATCAACTCATGAATTTATATTTACTAATGATCTTGTGTTTAACTAGTGACAGATTCATTATCAAGATCTTAGTAGGTGCATAGCTCAACAAAGGATAAAATGTCAAGATTTGGAGCTTGCACGGTGTGATCCAAGGAGCTTTTGGATCAAGCTTGGACCAAGTCAAGAGATGAAGACTTGTGTCTAGGTATAAGATTTTTGTTTTTTAGATAAAATGTAAATGATAGAATAGTTGGTGGATTGCTCAAGTTCATATCACACACACACTCTTAATTTATATGTGTTTTCATAAAAGATTTTTAGTTCTAGAAAAATACCGTTTTGGTTTTTGGTGTTTCAAATATACATGTGTTTTTAACCAAAACCATTTTAGAACTCTCGACCGTTCTGCTGATCTGCTCGACATTCTTTTAGTTTTATAGTCATAACTTTTGATTCTTATATTCAATTAACATTATTTAAATTGCATTTTACAGATGACTTTCAGAGCTACATTTAATATTCAATAATCATTTTCTGATTTAAATGTTAAGAATGTCAAATATTGGGTTGAAGTCTGTTCTTGTTCTAAAAACAGTTTACTGTTTCTGATTTGATACCTTTTAGTATTTTATTGATAACTTTCAATTCTGAATTGATATTGATTTGATTTAAGTTGCATTAGAAGGAAGACTTCAATATCTACAACTTCATCCTAACTTATTCCCAAATTCGAACGTTTTAGACCTCAAAACTATGCTCCAAGTTAACCCATTGCACAAAGGTCGGTCGACCGGGCCAGTCGACCGGGCCGGTCGACCGACGTGCACAGAACCGTGCACGTCTGGCAGTTCTGTGGGCGGTCGACCGGGCCGGTCGACCGGAACTGAGAGCAGTGCTCTCTGTTCTTCTGGGTCGACCGGGCCGGTCGACCGGAGGCTCCAACGGTCAGATTTTTGACCGTTGGCGGTCGACCGGCAGGCCTGTCAGAACCCCAACGGTTAGTTTTTGACAGCCTATATATTTGGGGGTTTGTGGACTGTTTTCAACAAGATTTGGAGAAATTTTTATAGCCAGTTTTTCCCACTCTTTTCAGAAGTTTTTCTCCACAAAATAGAGAGCAAATATTTCCTATCTAAAGGAAAGTTTTACCAAGAGTGTTAAAAGAGAATTTCTTGAGTTTTCCTCCACCATCTCTTTCCTAGTTTTTCTCACACAAACACTTGAGTATCCATTGACTATTCATTCTATAGGAGTGTTGTAGTGAGAGCTTTTATTGGTGATCAAAGTGTTTAGATCACCAAGAGATCTTTTCTTGTACCTTTGAGGAGGCGGACGTGTGTGTCCGCGTTATTTTGAGTTCGGGTGCGGACTCGGTTGTTTCGAGGTGCGGCCTCGGCGAGCTAGTGAGCTTGCGTGTGTACGGGACTAGGGAGTCCGAGGGCTTGTAGGTGTTGCGGCACCGAGGAGAGATCCATTGGGATCTTGCATAGTGAAAATCCTTCGTGTGTCGAAGGCGGGGATGTAGAGCAAGTGTGCTCGAACCTCGAAACATACCCTTGTGTTTGCGATTGCTCACTCTCTCTCTCTCTTTTTGTCTCTTTTATATCTTGCATGCTTTATTGTCTATCTTTATATGCTTGATATATTCCCTGTGCTCATATTGTATACTTGCTTGGGTTTGTTTGCTAACACTTGTATTCAACCAAGAGAGCCAACGCGGCACCTCAACCCATTCAAGGGGAATCTAGAGGAGTTTGTCCAGAGCCCTTCACGGGGAATTCGGCAACACTCTTGTGTTATACATAGTGTTTAGTGTAAAAGTTTTAATTAGGTCATATTTGCTTTTAGCTTCCGCATTATTTGCATCATTGGGCATTATGTGACCATTAGATTAGCCATCACCTATTCACCCCCTCTCTAGGTGAACCTTCAGTATATTCTTATTTTCTGCTAAATTTTTTATTACCTGTACACTGTAAATAATATTAAGAATTAAAATACGGTAATTGGATGCTTTAAAATGGTTTAGACATTTGCATCTAGGCACGTGTCAATTTTTCATTCCAATATACTGTATTTTATTCTTGTATTGTTGTGATATTGATAGGAGGTGTACATATGACATCGCATATAGCATAGGACAAACACTTCAGTGATTTACTCGCTTTTTTGTGTTCATCTTATCTATATTGCACAATTGCACAAATTAAACTTAAGGGCAAAACCCAAGACAACATAAGGTGGGGAAGTAATTACCCTCCCTTGGCTCAAAAATCACGTCCCCACTCACACAACCCAAGCCTTAATAAAATTTGCTAAACGTTTGCTCCTAGGGGCATCTTGGACTCATTTAAGAGATTGACCTAAGGGGGAAGTTGTTAGAATTTGACTCTTGCTAAATCGGTGTCTAAGGTTGGGGATTAAGAGGCAAAACCTCGAAGAACAGTGGTTTGGCATAATTAGGCCCGTTGATCCGGCACGGATACCTCCCACTGATCTTGCCCCTACCTGGCCGATTAACTCGTGGTCAGCTTCCGACAATATACCCCCGTGGACAGTCTAACCAGTTAGAAGTCGTCTAGGTCTAAGTCAACCTAGCATAGGCTTGTTTTCTTTTTCTTTTCTTTGTTGGTTGTTTGTTTTTCTTTTTTTGAAAATTGTGATATGGATTTTAATAACAACAATTCTTTCAATTATAATATGAATCCATATTTCACACAGACCTCATTTGACTCGGATAATTTTGACCCGGCTATGTATAACATGAACCAACCATTTATGCCGGGTTGGGATTATCTGAATCAATATGACCCGTACCTCAATTATTATGACCATAATTTTTAAAATAATTTCAACTATTCACAGAGTTCATGGGGATTCACCTCCCCTGAGTCAAATTTTCAACCGCCTTATCTACAATTTTCAGAAAGTTCATTCCCCATTTTGGTTTATATACTCCTTTTCCTGTTCCACCACCCGAAGAAAAATCTGATTTGAAAAGGAGTATAGAAGAGTCCCTACAACAAATGCAAAATTTGCTTAATTCACAATCCTTCCCACATCAAACTCCACATATTCCTTTTCTAGAGCATCCAATTGAAGAAGAATCTAAGCTAGAAAAGCGTTTGGAAGTCTTTTGTGAAAGAATGCAAAACATGTTGGACTCATCATCTCAACCACATTTTCAAGAGTCCTACTCATCTTTTCTAGTATCACCTATTCAAAATGAACAACCATCAATATGGACTTGAGTATAGAACCCTTGCGTGAGTCTGAGCAGCAATCACAAAATCCAATGGACTCCAAATTTAACCATAATTTCCAAAATCGACTTCCATACTCATGTTTTCACGAAGAACCAATCGCAAAGAGTATGGAAGACATGATTCCAAATCCAAATTCTATTACCCGGCCTATCAATAGGTTAGACTCACTTATGAGCGAATTGATCAATGAGAGCGAGAAAAGTCTTTCTTGTCAACCTTTGACCGATCCTTATATCCCCAACTCTACTGATTGGACCCAAGAATCATGTCATTTTGGGAATTTAGATTCAATTTCAGAACACAAATTTGAACTTGACCACACTCTAAGTTATGAAAGTCGCCTGACAATTCTGGTAAGTTATCCCTTTCCTGAAATTGAAATCAAACCTGACAGTGATCCTGAACCTCAAGTTGGCTATTCCTTTTCACTTTTTGGTTCAATAATGACCCCGGTATCTTTATCAGATTTTTTTTCTATTCCAGAGTCAACATTGAATGCTGTACCAGTACACCGTGAAATGGAATCACCAATCTCTTATGATCACACTTCATTAATGGGGACAGTGTGTGAACATCAATTCTTTGGTCTAGACCCTATTTTTGAACCAATTTCGACTCTCATTGTTGACCCTCCACTTGATCTGAGTCAACTTTCCGAGTTGGTATCGGTTTTTGTTCCTGTTCCATTTGAGTTCAAATCAATCATCTCTCAAAATCACACTTCATTGTTGGATAAGGATGTTGAAGAAAATCACTCAATAATTATTTTTGAAAATTTGAAATTAGATTGGAAAAAATTTTCAATAAGACCATTCAATCAATCATTCTTTTATTGGGTCATGTTAGAGAGGTCATTGGTGGGTTCCTTCAAGTTTCACGATATCTTGATTGGGTAGCAACGCTTGGCCCAGTCAGACCACCACTGGAACCACCTCCATGAGGTAATCTTCCTTCCCTCTCCATTTGTTTCATGTCTATACACATTCACGATGCATTGAGGACAATGCGTAAGATAAGTGTGGGGGAGGGTTTACTAACATAGTTAGTTTTACATTTTCTTTCTTTTACACTCCTTTTTAAAAAAAATTTACTCTTTTTCTTTTCTTTTTACAAAACTTTTTGATACAAGAAAAATAGTTTTGATTTATTTTTAAGAAAATTAAGATTATCTTAGGAATTAGGAAGACCTAAAGTTATGAAATTTTAAACCAAGCCTAAATAATAGATCTTGTTTAAATTTTAGGATAAAAAAGTAAGATTAAAAAGATAATTTGATCTTGAATTTTTTGTCTTAAATTATGCACTTCACACTTACACAATTTTGGGATTGAAACAAAGACTAAAAATGCCACAAAAAATATATATATTAAAAATATATGATAAATAAAACTACTTATTAAAGTTGGGTAATTATGTCTCAAGAAGCATGATTATTCATACCTAAAATGGTGGACAAAAATAAAATAATCCCCTTTAATTTTGTGGCCTTATTTACTCGAGTCCTTAAGTCCGAGGGATGTTTTCTCATCTGGTACCCTAAGACCATCTGATTTGGAGTCACCGGCTAAAGGCTCGCTACCCGGGTAAATAAGAAAGCCTAAAAAAATAAAGGGAAGAAAAAAAGAAAAAATAATAATATATATAATATAAATAAATGGCATGAAAGTTAGAGTCGATGTCCCAAAAATCTTCACAGTCCACAAAGTGCATATTTTCTCAGAATTTTATGAAAGATCAAAGAGTCAATTTAATTTTAAGTTCTTACATTTAATTTATAACAAGATTTTTTACATTTTGACTTTGTTTAAGAAAGAACAATTTCTGGTTAACCTATAACCTTGGATCACTTATATTTTCATAAAAATACTTCAACACTTTTCTCTATTTCAAAAAGCGTCTTTAAAATATTAACATTTGATTTCTTTCTTTATGGATTTTGTGGGTGTAATCTGCTGAAAACCCTCAGGAGACAAAACTCCTCCTCTAGGGGAAACTTAGAGGTTTAACGGCTTGTTGCACATGCTCAGTGCAATCGCGTCACCTACGAAAGTAGTGTAATAATTCCTTAGTTTTTTTATTTTGCTTGGGACGAGCAAAAGATAAGTGTGGGGGGTGTGATTAGTCTCTAATTTTGCATAATTTGTATCACATCTTCACATTAATTTTATATTAAATTCTACTAATAAAGTCTTGCTTGCTTGATTCTAGGTCCTTGGTGTGTAATGAAGAAAAAGACCCTAAATCACCATTTAATTGGTGATTAAAAGCCTATTAAAGATAGCCATTGTCCTAGAGAGCTGATTCTGTAAAAATCAGGGGCTGCAAAGAAGAAACCGGGCACAGGGCCTGATAGGGGACAGACGGGACTGCGCGCGGCTCGAAGCGCTGTACACGCAGCCCCAGTATGGCCGCAGCCCCGGCCGCGCTTTGGGCCAGGGCCTGTCCCCTGTCCCCCCTCTTCCCTGGTGGCTATAAATACCCCTCCTGGAGTTTCAGAGCAAAGATATGCAGAGTTTTAGGAGTAGTTTCATTTTCATTTTGTAGTTTAGGGTAGTGTAATGTAGTTTTTCTTCTTCCTCCTCCCTCATATTTTCATTTCTTGTAGATCTTGTATTAGAGAGAGAGTGGTACATGTTGGGAAGTAAGAGTGCTTGTAATAGAAGGGGACAATCTATAAAATGTGCTCGCTTAGCTTATCTTTATTTTCTTCTCTCTAATCTCTTTTACATGTGTAGCTAGTCTTTTCTCTCATGACAACTAACTACTAATCACCAACTTGCTAACTTCTTTTATGATAATCCACATGAACCTAATAGCCTCGTTTTAGCCTTGCTCTTGCAAGAGCCATTGATGGCTCATGATGATGGATCTAACACTCTTACTTTCTAACCACTAATAAGCTAACATTACTTTACTCCATGCTTACTTTTCTATAATATTGATGGTTTAAGTGTAGCTTGCACTTGTTTGATGAGTTGGGTTGTGATGAGTTACATATGGGTCATGCTTTGAATCGCTCTTAAACTAAGGACTAGTGATGGCCAATGATACATGTAAGGCAACTATCACTAAGAGGTTAGCATGTTGGTGGAGTCATTAGTAGTTAGTGCCATGAGTTTTCTTTCCTTTTCACTTTGTTTTAGATATACAAACAAAAACACAAACATTTTATCTTCTATGTTTCCCACTTCTTTGTGTTTCACCGTAATTCACTTTTCTTTCTTTTCTTTTTCATTCTTTAAAACTTTGAAAAACTTTTAACACAACCGTGAATCAACCGATAAAGCTTCTATCGCCTCCCGTCCTTATGGATTCGACTTGTTTTAGCCTCTATGCTATAACGGAAGTATCGAGGAAGCCAAGGCACACACACTTTAAATATCGATTTCAAAATATACACTTTTTGTGCACAGTTTTCCCCCCGATCAAGAATCATGCATGTAACTAAGTGCTAACACCTACCAACATGTATATGTCAAGGAATAGTCATTTAAAATTATACAAGGTATGATCACTCAACCATCCACCCACTAAGGGTGATATTTTTAAAAATAATTATTTGAAACTAGTTGAGAACAGTTTGAAAACACTACTATGTGAAGAATTTTAAAGAACTAATTTAAAATAGTTTCGAAAAACTAGTTCAAAATTCTTTAAATTTGAAACAAATCATATATCTCATAAAACATGCTAATTACATAAGAATTATCACTCGTAATCGAAAAATGCACTTTCTTTCCCATGAATTGTAAACTCATGAGTAAACAAAATATAAAGTATACAAGAATCTGGTAAAAATTATATTCATGAAGATAAATCAATAAGGCTCTAAAGAATTCATCAAAACTCATATGAAATTCTTTTTAAAGTTTTTGACATATAGAAAACTTGATTTGTAAAGACACTTACAAACATAATATTGAAATACACCTAGAGGGGTGTGAATAGGTGTTTTTCTAATCAAATGCAATTTTAAAACTAATTGTGATGAATTATGCAAACGGTCACTCAAAAGAAGAATTGAAGCCGAATTCCACGTGAAGGGCTCTAGAACTTCTCCTCTTTGATTCCTCTAGATAATAAGTTGAGGTGCCCAATTGCCTCCTTGTTGAGATGAGTATAGACCGGTAATGAAAGTGATAGAATGAAAGCAATTATAGAATGTACATGAATAATTACACAAGTATAAAAAAATGAAAAATAATAGAGAGCAAGATACAAGCAATCACAAACCAAGGGAATTTATTTCGAGGTTCGAGCCACCGCTCTACATTCCCACCTATACCACTATGAAGGATTTCACTATCCTCTAAGGGATCTTTCACGAAGGGACCTTACACAAAGAAATTACAACTTGGTTGGTCTACACAAGATCGGAGTGCACAACTCCACCAACTCACCCTCTACACTAGAGGTAGCACAATACAATTGAAGTTACAAAGCACTTGGTGATCTAACAAGATCACAAAAACACACTCTCTTACAACTTTCTATAGAGTAAATATGAAGCGTTGCTCAAGAAGTTAAGTGAGAGATAAAATTTAGTTAGAAAAATTAAAGGAATTTTAAAACCAACTGAAAATAACTTTAGAAAGAAAGAACTTAGAGATTGAAAGTTAGAAAAACTTTTCTCTTTTGAGACAAACTTGATAAACTTGCAAACTTGCATATTTTTCTTGTCTAAAATCAAAACCAATGATCCATATATATTGGCAATAAATAAATATCATTTAAAAATCATACCAGATCATTTGGGGTGTGTTTAGACACTTGAAAACCAAAAATGCCCATTGGAATCTACTAAAAACAAAACAGATTCAAAAACTAGTCGTTATGGCCATCTGGCAGCCTATCGGTCGACCGACCGGTCAACCGACAGGTCATCCAAAAAAGAGTCGTTAGCTCTGGTCGACCGGGTGGTCGACCGCTCAGTATTTTAAAAAGAGAATTTTAAACTGCCGGTCGACCGACCCCAACTGAGAGTTGGGGCCTCTCAGTCAGTTGATCGGTCGGTCCACCGACAACGTGCATAAACGTGCACACCCTGACCAAAGGCCCGGTCGACTGCTCGGTCGACTGATCTGGCCTGCAATGGACACCGGTCGACCAGGCGGTCGACCGTTCTGTCCTGAAACAATTTTTATGTATGGATTTGAATATCAAACAATTTTCAAAATATTTTATGTTATTTTAAGGGTAATGTAGCAATGTATAGGTAGTGAAATACATGTTCTAAACTTGTTATAAAATTTTGAAAAATTATAAGGCATGTATCAAAACCAATCATGTAAAATACCGATACTACCAAAACTTGTATTTTTCGGATCATGTATTTTGTGTGTGTAACTTCTTGAGCATTACTACTATATTCTTCACTTTAATAACTTTAGGTGACAAGAAGATCTTCAAGAGGCTTCTCCATTAGCGACGTTTGAGTGCTTTGAGTTTTGATCCTGTTTTTGAGCTTCTTAGTCTCCAGCACTTTCCTTTAGAGGAAGAAAATTCCTTGAATCCATAGAACTCTGAGATAAACTTAAACACTTGAACTTGATTAGTACGAATAACCACATATGTTTTGTTATTATCAAAACCATAAAACTGGATGATTGTAAATTTGGGCCAACAAATATATCATATCATTCAAGAATCATTAAAATTAGGATATACACACATAATTAAATAAGAATAAGTACACAAAAGATATGAATCTAATTTGATGCAAAATCAAGAGTGTATTTCAAAAGCAATACAAGTATATCACAAGTTCTAATAAGATTTGCATTTAAACACATAATCAAAACATACAAACTATGATATGCTAAAAAATCATCCAATTAAAGCATATATAACTATAAGATGGAGGATAAAGATAGTTACCAAACCGATAGAATTAATCTCCATTTCTCCAAAATAAGGTAATTCTCCCGCCTAAACTCTTTGATAGTGATGCATCCTTTGATTTGCCCATTAAGCTTCAATTGCATTCACCACTAAGACTCCAAAACTTTCTCATAGTTTGAAAGCGCCTACACCTACATCAAAAGCAATTAGCGTGGACTTTGGTACCCAAACTTTCTTAGGTCCTTAGATGTTAGTATTTCGAGCTCAAACATTTGCATTTAAAAATTTCAATCTATCAAAACAAAACTTGGCTAGATTGCCTTTACGATCAACTGTGAACTATGATACACGTTGGCTGATTGTATACGTGCATTGCATATTTAGTGTCATATGTGTCACATTTTTACTTTTATTTTGTAATAAAACTCTTCTATTTAATTCATTTCAATGTCAATGATATGCATGGTAATTTATGGAGAAAGAGGAGAAATAGACAAGTTTGTCCAATTAAATCTGGAGTTTTAAAAGCTCAAGCAAATTAATGAAGATCTACTCAAATTCAAAGGTTTAGAAGTAATTCTATCTAAAGACTGGAACAAATCAGAGAAGATAACATCAGATAAAATGAGTTAAAATTTGATTTTTAAAGATCCATTTGGTTAACTTGAAGATCAATAAAGATAATCCCAAATGCAGATAGGATATTAGCAAATCTATTCTAACTAAATCAGATTTATTTTGATTTATTATCTTACTTGAGAAATCAATGAAGATAATCTCAAATCTAGAAGTTCAGAGAAGAACTTAGCAGTATACGAAGGGATAACATGGATAAGGATATTGGTTGTTGAGCCAATAATTTAAGCTCATCTCTTCACCACCTTTTGCCACTCTTTTTATCTTATAAATACTATAATTCATGAAGGCAAAAGAGAGAATGATCAAGCAAAGAACATAGGCTATGTGATCGGGGGAAAACCGTGCACGAAAAGTATATGTTTTGAAATCAATAATTAAAATAGCATTCTTTGGCTTACTCGATACTTCCGTTATACATAGAGGCTAAACAGGTCGAATCTACAGGGACTGGAAGCGATAGAAGTTTTACGGAATGTTTACATGCGTGTTAAAGTTTTCTTCTATGTTTTAAAGAATGAAAAGAAAAGAAAACAAAGAATGAAAAGAGAAGAGTACTGTGAAAATAAAGAAGTGGGAAATATAGAAGAAATGTTTTTTGTAATTTTTGATATATTTCTAAAATAAAGTAAAAAGAGAAAGAAAACCCATGACTACTAACTACTAATGGCTTCACTAACTATGCTGACCTCTTAGTGATAGTTGCCTCACATGTATCCTTAGCCATCACTAGTTCTTAGTTCAAGAGCGTTTCAAAGCACGACCCATAAGATAACTTTCACATTCAAACTCAACAAATAAGTGCAAGCTACACTTAAACCATCAAAACTAAACAAGAGTAAGTATGGAGTAAAATAATGTTAGCTTGTTAGAGAGTTAGGATGTTAGAGTGTTAGAATTCATCATCATGAGCCATCAATGGCTCTTGCAAGAGCAAGGCCAAGTAGAGACTATTACATTCATGTGGATTATCAAGTAAGAAGTTAGCAAGTTAATGGTTAGTAGTTAGTTACCATGAGAGAAACTTAGCTAAACATGTAAAAAGAGTTAGAGGGAAAAAAACAAAGAGAGGTAAAGAGAGAACCTTTCATAGATTATCACCTTCCATTACAAACACTCTTACTTTCCACCCATGTACTACTCTCTTTCCTATTACAAGATCTAAAAGAAATGGAAAATAAAAAGGACGAAGAAGAAGAAGAACTAACCTAAACTACACTAAGAAGAAGAAACTACTATAAAACTACACTAAAACTCCTCAAAACTTCTCTTTCTCATGCTATGGAACTCCCAGGGTATTTATAGGCGAACCTGGGGCACCAAGGTACAGGCACGGAGCCGTACGTCAAATCTTTGCACACGGCTCCATAAAAGAGCTGCGAAAACGCGGCTATGCCGCGTTTCTGTGGCCATAGCTAGGCCGCACGCGCGGCGCCGCCTGCCATGCGCTGTCATGTCGCTTCCCTGTCAGTTGTACTTGCTGGTTTTCAAATTTGGGCCCCTTGTTTTGACGAAACTTCCCTCCAAAGCCAATGGCTATCTTTGTTGGCTTTTAATAATCAATTAAATGGTGATTTTGGGTCTTCTTTTTCATTTCATGCCAAGGACCTAGAAACATGCAAAGGAGGTATTATTAAAAAGATTTAATATTAGATAAATGTGATGATGTGGTATGAAATATGCAATTTTAGAGACTAATCACACCCCCACACTTATCTTTTGCTCGTCCCGAGTAAAACAAAATACTAAGAAAATTATTATACCACTTTCACAGGTGATGCGATTGCACTGAGTATGTGCAACAAGCTGTTAAACCTCTAGGTTTCCCCTAGAGGAGGAGTTTTGTCTCCGAGGGTTTTCAGCGGATTACACCCATAAAATCCATAAAGAAAGAAACCAAATATTAGTATTTGAAAATGCATTTTGAAATAGAGAAAAGTGTTAAAATATTTTTGTAAAAATTTAAGTGATCCAAGGTCATATGTTAATCATAAACTATTCTATCTTAAACTAAGTCAAAATGCAATATCTTGTTATAAATTAAATGTAAGAATTTAAAATTGAATCGATTCTTTGATCTTTCATAAAACTTTTAGAAAAATATGCACTTTGTGAACAGTGAAGTTTTTTAGGATATCGACTCTAACTTTCATGTCATTTATTTATATTATTATTATTTTTCTTTCCTTAGTTTTCTTAAGTTTTCTAGCTTACCCGGGTAGTGAGCCTTTAGTCGGTGACTCCAAACCAGATAGTTTTAGGGCACCAGATGAGAAAATATCCCTCAGACTTAAAGACTCAAGTAAATAAGGCCACAAAACTAAAGGAGATTACTTTATTTTTTGCACCATTTTAAACATGAATAATCATGCTGCCTGAGGCATAATTACCCAACTTCAATAAGTGACTTTATCATCATTTTTTTAAAATATTTTTATAGCATTTTATGGCATTTTTAGTCTTTTTTTCAATCCAAAAAATTGTGTTAGTGTGAAGTGCATAAATTTAGGGCAAAAAATTCAAGATCAAATTATCTTTTCAATCTTACTTCCTTATCTTAAAATTTAAATAAGATTTATTATTTTGACTTAGTTTAAAAATTCATAATTTTAGGTCTTCTTGATTCCTAAGATAATCTTAATCTTCTTAAAAATAAATCAAAACTCATTCTCTTATTTCAAAAAGTTTTGTAAAAGAAAAGAAAAAAGTTTTTATACAAAAGAAAATTTTAAAAAGTTTCTAAAAAGAAGTGTAAAGAAGGAAAATATAAAACAATTTATGTTAGTAAACCTTCCCCTACAC
Source organism: Agave tequilana (assembly GCA_038442645.1). NCBI lineage: Eukaryota > Viridiplantae > Streptophyta > Magnoliopsida > Asparagales > Asparagaceae > Agave > Agave tequilana. Next base: position 43,417 of record JAVJIF010034316.1, on the reverse strand, counting down.
TTATCTCATGCATTATCCTCAATGCATCGTGAATGTGTATATACATGAAACAAATGGAAAGGGAAGGAAAATTACCTCATGGTGGTGGCTCCGGTGGTTGTATGATTGGACCATGTGTCGCTACCCAATTCAGAAATTATGGATCTTGCAGAAACCCACCAGTGTCCTCTCTAATATAACCTAATAAAAGAATGATTGAGTGAATAGTCTTATTTAAAAATTTATCCCTATCTAATTTTCAATTTTCAAAAATAATTACTGAGTCATTTTCTTCAACATCTATGTCCAATAACGAAGTGTGATTTTGAGAGATAATTGATTTGGACTCAAATGGAATAGGAATAAAAATCGATATCGACTCAGGAATTTGACTCAGATCAAGTCGAGATTCTAAAGGGGAATGAAAATTGGTTCAAAAATGGGGTCCAAACCAAAGAATTGATGCTCACATACTTTTCCCATCAATGAAGTGTGATCATAAGATATTAGTGATTCAATTTCATAGTGTACTAGTACATGATTTAATGTTGACTCTGGAATAGAGAAAAAAATCTGGTAAAGATACCAGAGTTATTATTGAATCAAAAAGTGAAATGAAATCACAAACTTGAGGTTCATGAACACTTTCATATTAAATTTCAATTTCAGGAAAGAGATAACTTATCAAAATGTCAATATGATTTTCAAACATTCGAGTTTGGTCAAGTTTCAATGGGTTTGCTGAAATTGAATCTTGGTTTCAAAAATAGCATGATTCTTGGGTCCAATCGGTAGAGTTAAAGATATAAGGATTGGTCAAAGGTTGACAAGAAAGACTTTCCTCGCTCTTATTGATCAAATTGCTTATTATTGAGTCTAACCTATTGATAGGCCGGGTAACAGAATTTTGAGTCTGAATCATATCTTTCACACTTTTTGCAATTGGTTCTTCTTGAAAAGGTGAGTATGGAAGTTGATTTTGGAAATTGTGATGAAATTATGAGTCCATTAGATTTTACGATTGCTGCTCGGACTCATACAAGGGCTCCATACTCAAGTCCAGTATTGATGGTTGTTCATTTTGAATCAGTGAGATTGGAAAAGATGAGTAGGACTCTTAAAATTTTGGTTGAGATGAAAATTTGGTTGAGATGATGAGTCCAACATATTTTGAAATCGTTGCATTGTTTCACAAAAGACTTCCAAACACTTTTCTAGCTCAGATTCTTCTTCAATTGGATGTTCTAGAAAAGGAGTATATGGAGTTTGATTTGGGAAGGATTGTGAATTGAGCAAATTTTAAATTTATTGTTGGGACTCAATCGTGGCTTCTATACTCCTTTCCAAATTGAATTTTTCTTCGGTTGGTGGAACAGGAAAAGGAGTATATGAATCAAAATTGGGGACTGAATATTGTGAAAATTATGGACAAGATGGTTGAAAATTTGACTCGAGGGAGGTGAATCCCATGAACTCTATGAAGCGTAAAAATTTTTTGAAAATTATAGTCATAGGATTAGGGATATGGGTCATATTAAGTCAGATAATCCTAATCCAGCATATATGGTTGGTTCATATTGTACATAGCCGGGTCGGAGTTATCAGAGTCAAATGAGGTCAGGGTGAAATATGAATTCATATTATGATTGAAAAAATTATTGTTATTAAAATTCATTTCATAATTTACACAAAAGAAAATAAACAAACAAAGAAAAAGAAAAAGAAAACAAGCTATGCTAGGGTTGACTTAAACCTAGATGACTCCTAACTAGTTAGACTATCCACCGGGGGGGTTATATTATCAGAATCTGACCACAAATTAATCGGTCAGGTAGGGGCAAGATTAACGGGAGGTATCCGTGCTGGAGCAACGAGCTTAATTATGCCAAACCACTGATCTTTGAGGTTTCGCCTCTCAATCCCCAACCTTAAACTCTGATTTGATAAGAGTCAAACTCTAACAACTTTTCCCTAAGGTCAATCTCCTAAAAGAGTCTGAGATGTCCCTAGGGGCCAAAGTCTAGCAATTTTTATTAAGGCTTGGGCTGTGTGAGTGGGGAAGTGATTTTTTGGCTAAGAATAATAACTTCCCCACCTTATGTTGTATTATGTTTTGCCCTTAAGTTCAATTCGTGCAAGTGTGAAATATAGATAAGAATGAACACACAAAGAGAGTAAATCACTCACGTGTTTATCCTAACTATATGCAATGCGATATGTACACCTCCATCAAGATCACAAGAACATAATACAATATATTGGAATTGAAATCGACACGTGCCTAGATGCAAATGTCTAAATCATTTTAAAGTATCCAATTTCAATATTTTATTTCTTAAATTTATTACAGTGCACTGGTAATATAAATAAAAACTAGCAGTAGAATATAAGAATATATAAGAATTTACCCAACCACACAAAAACAAGTGTAGACTTTTGCAATACTAAAACTTTAACCTGCACACCAAAAATAAAGAAGAAAAGTTAACAGAAAAGTGAAATCAAACTGTTCCCATCCCCGACAATGGCACCAAAATTTGATTAGGAGAAAATCGTGCACGAAAAGTGTATGTTTTGTAATCAATAGTTAAAAATGTGTGCTTTGGCTTTCTCGATACTTCCGTTATAGCGTAGAGGCTAAACGGATCGAATCCACAGGAACGGAAAGTGATAGAGCTTTACTGAAATGTTCACATGTGTGTTAAAGTTTTCTTCTATGTTTTAAAGAATGAAAAGAAAAGAAAAGAAAACAAAGAATAGAAAGAGAAGAGTACTGTGAAAACAAAGAAGTGGGAAATATAGAAGAAATGGGTTTTGTGATTTTTGATATATTTCTAAAACAAAGTAAAAAGAAAAAACCATGGCTACTGACTACTAATGGCTCCACTAACTATGCTGACCTCTTAGTGATAGTTGCCTCATATGTATTCTTAGCCATCACTAGTCTTTGGTTTAAGAGCGTTTCAAAGCATGACTCGTGAGATAACTTTCACATCCAAACTCAACAAACAAGTGCAAGCTACACTTAAACCATCAAAACTAAACAAGAGTAAGCATAGGGTAAAGTAATGTTATCTTGTTAGAGAGTTTGGATGTTAGAGTATTAGAATCCATCATCATGAGCCATCAATGACTTTTGCAAGAGTAAGGCAAAGTGGAGACTATTAGATTCATGTGGATTATCAAGTAAGAAGTTAGCAAGTTAGTAGTTAGTACTTAGTTGACAGAAAATTAGCTAAACATGTAAAAGGAGTTAGAGAGAAGAAAACAAAGAGAGGTAAAGAGAAAACCTTTCATAGATTGTCACCTTCCATTACAAGCATTCTTATTTTCCACCCATGTACTACTCTCTTTCCTATTACAACATTTACAAGAAATGAAAAATACAAAGGAGGAGGAAGAAGAAGAACTAACCTAAACTACCCTAAGAAGAAGAAAATACTCAAACTACACTAAAACTCCTCAAAACTTCTCTTTCTCATGCTCTGGAAATCCCAAGGTATTTATAGGTGAACTGGGTCACCAAGGTACAAGTACGGAGCTGCGTGTCAAATCTTACAGTACGGCTCCACAAAAGAGCCGCGAAAATGCGGCTATAGCCGCGTTTTCGCGGCCATAGAGTGGTCGCGAGCGTGGCGCCGCCTGCCACACCCTGTCATGTCGCTCCCCTGTCAGTTATACTTGCTGTTTTTCAGATTTAGCCCCTGGTTTTGACGAAACCACCCTCCAAAGTAAATGACTATCTTTGTAGGCTTTAATCACCAATCATTGTACACGGGTGTCTTCTTGGTATAGAAGCAGTTGTACAAGGTGAAGTTTGTTCTCTTAGTGAAAGAGAAGGTGTTCTCTTGGTGGAAGAGAAGGTGTACACATTTGGCAAAGGGGATTTGTCAAGTGGTGTGCATGGTTATGAATTTCGGTGTACAAAATCAAGATTAAAGGAAAATTTCAAGCGGGTGGCTTGGGGACTGGATGTAGGTCACGAGGACCGAACCAGGATAAATCTCTCGTGTTTGCGTTTGTCTAAACTTTTCTGAGATTTGATTTCCTTTACTGCAAGTTTATTTATTTGTTTAACTTAATTCTTCTTTGTTTAGTATTTGTGTTGACTTTGTACTTTAGATCCATAAGTGCCAACAGAGAAAGTTCCGCATTTGGCATCATCTCGGGACCAACAAACCATATCTTTTTTCATATTAAAACAAACGACCAAACAATCTTCACATTTTTAAAAACAAATCACCTTTTCCAAAGCTTTCTCTAAGTTTTAATTTTTCTTTAAAATCACTTCCTTACTCTCCATTCTCTTTTCAACATAAAAATTGTTGATATCCCGCGTCATATGTCTTGAGCAACACTATCAAGATACTACCGCTCCCTACGTCTTAGAGTCTTAGTGTGTACCTATATCAAGTAACAAACTGGTTGATTTTGATATCCAGATTTTCTTCGGTCCTTTAATGTTAGCATTTCGAATTCAAAATGTGATTATTTGAAGCATTTATTTTATCAAAGTAAAATTTAGCTAAGTGACCTTTTCGGCCACAATAAATGAATGAATAAACTCTACCATAGATGAAAACATGATGAGAGTGTGGGGTGTGAACATGCTTGGTGTGTGTAGTGTGTCTAACATGATGTGTATGTATATGTTGTGATTTAGGAGTATGGGTATGTGTGGTATGATGAGCATGTGTAGTATGAACATATTTCTTTGGAGTATGTTTCTTAGGAAATATTGCCTCTAACCTATCTTTATCAAACTCATATTTCTTTAACACATCTCCTAAAGAGTTAATTTTATCTTTTAAAATAGAAATCTCATTTTGATCAATTAATGAAAATTTTGCTTTACATGAAATTTTATATGCCTCAAAATCTTTTGTGTGGATAAAAGTATGGAAGATAAATTATCTTTTTTAGAAAGAATAACAATTTTATTTTGAAGGGTTTCATTTTTCTTTTTCATTTTAAAATACTCTTTTTTAAGAAAATCATAGTTTGTTAGACAATCCTTCAAAAGCCTCTCCTAATTCATCCATTGTTAATTCATTTTCATCAAGTAAGTGTACGAATGTTACTTAGGTGTGTTATCATTAGCCATGAAACACATGTGTGCTGTATCCACTTCTTCATTAATCTCACTCTCCGAGTCCCAAGTGGCTTTGAAAGCTTTTTTTTTGTAGGGCTTCTTGGAGGTTAAAGGTCTGCTCTTGGTCTTTGGACAATCCGCAACCATGTGGCCCGGTTTCTGACAATTGAAGCATATGACCTTCTTATTTTCTTTCCCTTGTCACCTTCTTCTATTGTTAAACTTGGCCTTGCTGTATATCCTCCTTACATTTTTCACTAGGAGGGAGAATTCTTCATCATCATCGTCGGAGATGGTGGGAGTGGATTTGAAGGCGATCACTTTCTTCTTTTGAGGTTCCATCTCTTCCATTGCCTTTCTCTCCATTTTATGGGTCTTAAGGTTTCCTATAAGACCAATGAGCTCCATCTATTCTTTGTCATTTAGCTCCTTCAATGTAGTAGCCTTGACTTCCCATGAGGGTGGAAGTGCCCGCATGACCTTCCTTACTTTTTGATCGTTGTCAATGGCATCACCTAAAGAAGCAAGACCATTAGTTATTTTAGTAAATCTTGTTACCATGTCATCAATGGTGTCATTTTAATGCATGATGAAATTTTCATATTAGGAATGTAAGAGATCAATCTTTGCTCTTTTAACTTGTGATGTTCCTTCATGTATGACTACTAGGTGTATCCAAATCTTGTAGGCGGATTTGCAATGGATGACCCTAGCAATATCGTCATCATTCAAAGCTTGAAGTAAGGTATAGTGTGCCTTAGCATTTGCATCAAACTCTTTAGTGGTAATGTCAGACCAAGTGTCTTCATCACCAATGGGTACACTAAAGGGTTTAGTGACCGTTTTTGCAACCCGGCTTCCTAAGAATTGCAAAAATACGATCATCCTAACCTTCCATATAGGAAACTTAAGGCCATCAAACTTGGGAGGGGTCTTAATACCTTCGGCCATTTTTACTAAAGTGGATGAATATGAAATTGTGAAAGAAGTGATTAGCAAATATGATCTCTCAAGGCTGTTAAGCCAAAAACTAGAGACCAAGGTTCTGATACCAATTGAAATACACCTAGAGGGGGGTGATAGGTTTTTGCTAATAAAATGCAATTATAAAACTATTATAATAATTATGCAAACAGACACTCAAAATAGTAATTGAAGCCGAATTCCCCGTGAAGGACTCTAGAACTTCTTCTCTTTGATTCCTCTAGATAATGAGTTGAGGTACGCAATTGCCTCCTTGTTGAGATGAGTATAGACTGGTAATGAAAGTGATGGAATGAAAGCAATTATAGAATGCAAGATGAATAATTACACAAGTATGAAAAATGAAAAATAATAGAAAGTAAGAAACAAGTAATCACAAACACAAGAAAATTTGTTCTGAGGTTTGAGCCACCGCTCTATGTCCCTGCCTTCACCGCTATGAAGGATTTTACTATCTTCTAAGGGATCTTTCACAAAGAGATCTTACGCAAAGAAATTACAGCTTGGTCTACACAAGACCAGAGTGCACAACTCCACCAACTCAATCATCTACACAAGAGGTAGCACAAAACCAATTAAGGTTACAAAGCACTTGGTGATCTAACAAGATCACAAACACTCTCTCTTACAACTTCCTATAGAATAGAATATGAAGTGTTGCTCAAGAGGTTAAGTGAGAGATGAAATTCAGTTAGAAAGAATAGAGGAGTTTTAAAACCAAATAAAAATAGCTTTGGAAAGAAAGAATTTAGAGATGAAAAGCTAGAAAAACGTTTCTCTTTCGAAATAAACTTGGAAAACTTATAAACTTGTATATTTTTCTAGTCTAAAACTAAAACCAATGACCCACATATATAGGCAGTAAATAAATATCATTTAAAAATCATACCAGGTCATTTAGAGTGTGTTTAGACATTTGGAAACTAAAAATACCCGTTGGAATCCACTAAAAATAAAACAGATTAAAAAACTAGACGTTATGGCCATCTAGCAGCCTGTCTATAACGCCTCAATCCCGCAGATACGGAGCCGTTACTGCGACGTATAAACGCAGGTCAGAAATACCCTCACGTATATATGCCAAGCATCAGTACAAGAAAGAATCAGAGCTCAAAAATATGTGGTGTATTATATATTCCAACATATGAGTACAATTACAAAGTTATCACAGGAAGTGACACAATATTACAATAATATTACATCACCAATATGGCGCAAATGCGAGAATACAAAGAATTTACAATAATGAATAGTACAAAAGAAGGCTCAGAGTCATAACAGGAAAACTCTAGAGCCGAGCAGGGGGGTCTGGAAGGATGGGGCTCTGGACGATCTGCCGATGATCCATGCTACTGTTGAGCATCTCTGATCAGCTACTGGGATAATCTATAGCTCCAAGCTCTGAGACCTGGAAAATCCAGGGTTTCAGAACTCCCCAGCGAGTGGTGATACTAATGCCAAATGGCGTGCAAAGATAAGCACACGTGTATCATAAATCTGAATTATATGCATATATTGAAAACCATGTCATAAGCATAAGCAAACAATAGCATGTAAAAATATAGCAAGTGATATCAAGCAGAGAATACTCATAGTATAATAAGATAAAGGCAGGAGACTGGTGGAATAGCATACAAGCGGTAAAGCAGGATGTAAGCAGCTATAATATAATAATAATCATAAAGTGAAAATCTGATGTAAAATTTGATGAAAGCAAATACGGCAATATACAACGGATACATAGTTGACATCTTTTATTATTATTATTACTCGTCTTACCCAGATGTCTAGATATGTGGACTAGTATTCCAGCACATATATATATCCACATCTGAGTAAAACAAGGTTGTTATTGGAAACCAACAGGGCTATCAACGAATAATGTTTACAGTGGGTCCCATTCATACTCGGGACCACGGCACAAGATGTTCCATTGCTGGAGGATGAAACCGACCGCGAGGCGTTCAAGAGGATCTTATAGGATGCCCTTTTCAAGATGGTACCAAGAAGGAGGGAGACAGCGCTCCCCTCGGTCACCTGAAGGCCCTCAGATCAGACCGAAAGTTTTAGTTGAACAACATACCTAATACCACTGTAAACACAAACATATATTGATAGTCGTAAGTTTCCCTCGACCCGATGTAAGTTATCCCATTTTATGGTTTATTAAATAATAAGTTTCTCTTTTGGTTCATGTAGCCTACCCCAAATATTTAGGACAAATGGCTTAGTTGTTATTGTTGTTTTAGATAATTATCCGATTTCAGGAATGAGCAAGAACAAGCCAAGAGTATCAAGAGTACAGGTGTATCAGGAGTATAGTTTGTACTGAAATATATCAAGATGTAAGTAAGATTGCAGGTCATCATTCCAGTTATCGTTATAATTATAAGAGTCAAGTATATCACGCGGAATGTCAAGTGATAGCGTGACAGGAGGGTGATATCAGTCAGGTGACAAGAGACAGCATGGTATATGTAAGCACGTCAAGCGAAAGCATGTCAGACGATATAGGAAAATAGTACCGATGCATGAGATCGGTACAAATACCAGGAAACTATACAGTTTCAGGAAAGTAATATAAGTAAGATTTCAAACTCTTCACAGCCATTAATAGAAGAATAGATAAACTAGCAGGCAACTAATTAGCAAGCAAGTAAACATCCAACAGAGCTAAGTGGAACAGAGCTAAGTGGGGCTAGAGTGAAGCTAATGTACAACACTAAATACTATCATGCTCAGCGTGCTTACCGCTCGCAGCGTAACTAGACACACTGTCGCAGCAAGCATATAAATGCCATACTACCATTCACGGCGAAGCCACGCTCACGGAGTAACTATATTCGAACAAAGTAAGCGGTAAAGTATTGACGCTAGGTCCGCTTACCAGGCGTAGCATATAGAAAGTTTAGAGGACATTTAAACCTCAGAGAGGTTGAACCCAGAGGTTAGGCCCGAAGGCAAGGATACCTGCAGAAGGTGTTAGTTCCAAACAGCATACATATAGAATATTGTCTATTTGGTTACAAGCATTCTTCATAGGTATATGCATATACAATACTGGGCTCTCGGCCTCTTATAAATATAGAAGCACATCCCAATATAACCGTGAATACAGATACAAATACATAATGCAAATACAAGTCGACCTGACAAAGCGGGAAAGTCCAAAAGAAAAGCGAGAACACTCACCTAAATCTTTGAAAAACACCATGAAATCCCCGATCTCTAAAATTCAGGTAACTAACACAAACATGCATTTCAATATAATAAATATTATAGTATATCGAGGAGGAGAGAGAATGAAACAGAAAGAGAGAATGAAGACGCAGGGGTCGCAGATGCGGGAGTCGAATTGTGCAGATGCCACAAACGCGGGGTTCGAGACCCGCGTTTAAGCCAGGACATGAGAAGAATGTGAGCAGACGTGAGCTCCACGTTGCGTTGATACAAGAACGTGAGGATCGCGTTAAAGAATTACTTGGACGCAGGGGTAAGTTCTGCGTCTAGCAATCAAACTCAAGAAAAAGAGAGAGACAGGGAGATGAGAGAGTGAGTGTGTATAGGGGGAGAGAGTATGTGTGACACAGGGTTGAAAAGAATAGAGAGACACAGGGTGAGAATAAGACACAAGGGTGAGGGAAAGAGGGAGAGAGGGATGCAGTAATGGGAGAAAAAGGAGAGACGTGGGGTTGGTAATTAAACAGAGAAGAAAAAATGAAAGGAGAAAAGAAGAAAGAAAAGAGAAGAGAAAAAAGGAAAGGAAAGAAGAAAGGAAAGAAGGAAAGAGGAAATGGGCGGAGGGGACGGCCAGTATGGCCGGCCAGATGCCTGGCCTGCGGCACTGGAGGCGATCGGAGGCCGGCAACCAAAGCCCAAGCAACCATGGGTTCAAGTCTAGTTGATTTTGGAATTTTGGGGTTTCTGAAAAGACATTTTGGAGAGCGACGGAGTAGCTTGTTGGAAAGAGCATACTGAAAAGGAGGATGTGGTGTGGCTGGTGGTGGCCAAAGTGGTGTAGGTGGTGGCGGAAATGATGGAGAAGGTGGTGTGAAAGTGATGGGTTTCTTGGTGAAAAAGAAGAAGAAGAAGAAGGTGTTGTTGTTTTTGTTGTTGGAATGGGGGAGATGATGGAGGGAAGGATGGTGGAGGAGTTGGTGGAGATGGTGGTGGGGTCAGCCAAGGAGGGGATGATGGTTGCGTTTTGCTACAGGTTTGGTGGAAGAAGAAGGAGAAAGGAATAATGAAAGAGAGAGGAAAAGAAGAGGGTGTATATATATAAGGGAGATGGAAATATTTAAAAGTTTGTCATGCATTCAAAAGAAATGAGACTTGCATGTCAATCAAATGAGACCGCGCGTCTCAAGTAACCCAGACCTGTGTCTAGGCCAAAGAGAGCCAGACGAGGAGTTAAGCTCCACGTCTGAGCAAAAATGCGAGCTTCGCGTTTGCGAGTTTCGTGTTTGACAGAGAAGAGAAAAAGTAATAATGACTTGATTAGAGTTGATTGAAAGGGCATTAAATGCAGAAAAAAGTGAATCTCTACATTAATGATCAGATCCATATCTGGTGAGCCTCGGGTCTAAGTAGGAGAGAGAAATAGAAAAAGAGGAAAAGAAAAATATCTAGATAAAATCCTGATATCTAGGAAAACACCTAAGACGTCAGAAAAACCCGGAAAGTGAAGTAAATTGGAAAGGTACTCAAAAATTCTGAAAAATAATAAATATTATTTTAAGATGTCTGCTAAAATTTGATTTCAGAAAGTCAATCCCGTTTTAAAATAAAAATCCTAAAATCTACCATCGATACTGATTTATATCGGGTCGGCCGAATTTTGATAAATTTTAAAAATCATCAAAAATTCCAAGAGATATAAAATATCATCCTGAGGGATAATATGAGATCAATTTTCAAAAATAAAATCCCATTTTCTAATTAAAAATTCTGGAATCTTCTGAAGAAATCGGTAGACATCAAATCCAGTGTAATTTCAATACATTCAGGAAAATCTCCAAAAATATATTGAGATAGAAAATATGATTTTAAAAGATAAATGTGAAAGCAATTTTTAGAAATTTAACTCCATTTTTAAATTAAAAATCTAAGAATCTATCAGCGACGCTGGTCGACACTGGTTTTGAAGATTTATAATTTAATTCGAAAAATTTTAAAAAACCATGAAAAATCTAAAATATTAGAAAATAATATTTGAAACTAAAATCGGTCAAATCTGAATAGCAGAAAGACCAAATCGAGTAATATTCTAGGATCGGTCCCCGGTTCAGACTAGGGCTGACTCTGAGTCCACGAATCCAGATTCAAGGCAAAATGATCATATAAATAATTCATAATACAAAACAAATACAGGCAGTAAATCAAAAAATATGTTCAAAAAATCTGAATACGCAGCTAAGTACATATTCCGGGAGCGGGGTGTTACACTGTCAGTCGATCGGGCCGGTCGACCGACAGGTCATCCAGAAACGATCCAATGGCTCCGGTCAATCGGGCGGTCGACCGCTCAGTATTTTAAAAAGAGGATTTTAAACTATCGGTCTACCGAACTGGTTAGCTGACCCCAAGCGAGAGTTAGGGTCTCTCAGTCGATCGACCGCAAAGGTTAGCGGTCGACCTGTCGGTCGATCGATAATGTGCACAAACGTGCACACCCCTGGCTAAAGGCTCGGACAACTGCCCGGTCGACCGATCTGGCCTGCAATGGGCACCGGTCGACCAGGCGGTCGACCGTTCTGGCCTGAAACAGTTTTTATGTATGGATTTGAATATCAAACAATTTTCAAAATAGTTTATGTTGTTGTAAAGGTAATGTAGCAATGTATATGTGATGAAATACATGTTCTAAACTTGTTACAAAATTTTGAAAAAATTATGAGACATGTATCAAAACCAATCATGTAAAATACCGATACTACCAAAACTTGTATTTTTTGAAATTATGTATTTTGTGTGTGTAACTTCTTGAGCATTACTATTATATTATAAACTTCAACAAACTAACATCTTATAAAGCTCTAGGTGACTAAAAGATCTTTAATAGGGCTTATCCATTAGCGACGTTTGAGTGGTTTGAGCTTTGATCCCGTATTTGAGTCTTCTTGAGTCTCCAACACCTTCCTTTAGAGGAAGAAAACTTCTTGAATCCTTAGAACCATGTGATAAATTTAAACACTTGAACTTGATTTATACAAATAATACATATGTTTTGTTATCATCAAAACTATAAAACTGGGTGATTGTAACCTTGGGCCAACAAAGTGGTCGCCCATCGAACGAGCTGGTTGTCTCATATCTACCTCAATGGACGCGGCAAAGACACTGGAACTAGTACCAACAATATGGCCACAACCTGCAAGAATGAAAAAACCAGAGGGTTAAATTTCGGCAAAGACAGAAAATATGAATCCAGAAGTACAAACGCGAGTCTAAAGTCATGAACTCAAGACGCGAGTCTTATACGCGAATCTCGAGTTTAGAGCTTCAGGACGCAGCTCTGCAAAGATAGTAAGTATGGATTCAAATGCAAGCCCAATATTAGGCTCGCATCTGATGATTGAAATGTGGGGCATATATTAAAGGCGTGGGCGTGGGCCTTAAAGTTTTCTAAGTCATGAGTTCTAGATGCAAGTATTATATGAGAGACCCGCGTTTAAAGCCTTAAGACGCAGAGTTTGCCATACTCGCGTCTAATGATTTCAAAAGGGCATTTAAGGCCTCAAGACGCCGAGTTCGCCACACTCGCGTCTAAAGATTTCAAAAGAGCTTTTAAGGCTTCAAGACGCCGAGTTCTCCACACTCGCGTCTAAAGATTTCAAAAGGGCGTTTAAGACCTCAAGACACCAAGTTCGCCACACTCGCGTCTAAAGATCTCAGAAGGGCATCTAAGGCCTTAAGAAGCAGAGTTCGCCACATCGCGACTAAAGATCTCAAAAAAGCAGTCTTAAATTCTACGTCATGAACTCTAGAGGCAAGTCTCATACACAAGACCCACGTCTAAGGCTTCAAGATGCAGAGTTCACCACACTCGCGTCTAAAGATCTTAAAAGGCAGACGCGAGTCTTAAAATTCTTTCAAATTATGAACTTCAAACGCAAGTCTTATACGTGAAACACGAGTTTAAGGCCTCAAGACGCAGAGTTCATCATGCTGCGTCTGAAGAACTCGGGACTCAGAAGTCAACAAGCTCACGATTCATCAGTTAACGTGAGAATCGTGTTTACAGATTATGGATGCATGCATCTCAAGTCGACTGTCTAAACTTCGAGAAAGAGGTTTTCAAAAGTTTCAGAAAGAGATCAAGAGACAAAGTCTCTTTATATTCGGCGATGATAGAGCTTAAAGGAACAGAGGCTTATCATGGTAAAAGTCATTTTCTACCTAAAGAAAAATTCTCTGGAGGGTGGACATCATCCTTCAAGACACGGCCCTGAAAGTACCAGAGGTAATGCTTTTTGATTTTGAAATCACTTAACAGAGATAATTTTCGAAAAAATTGCAAGAGAAGCATCCAAGCTTTGGGCTCTTTTAAAGAACTTTGAAAGTTCTTCATGATGCAGGCCCGGAGAAGAAGACAGTCTAAGAACTCTAAAAGTTCTTAAGAAAAATAGTCAAGAGGAATAACTGTTAAGAGGCCCATGGCCTATTTATAGGCTCGCTAATGGCCATTAATTAACGGCATAAAAATCAAAGCCATTCTTAAAGGCTAATTAAAAGCCTTAATTCGACGCGAATCTCAAATACAGTCGAAGTAAGACATGTGAATTCTTACCCTGGGAAGTCCCAATGACACATGTCCCCGACCGTCAACACTGACTTTGCCTCGAAAGATCCAGCGAGATCTTCACGCATCAAGAGTTGTATCATCAAAACCACGTCCCTATAACTGCAAGTGACGCTTCAAGGGCCGCGTTTTAAAGTTCGCGTCCCTTCAAGAAACCAAAGGTCGCGTCACCTCTAAATAGTTAAAGGCTGCGTTCCTTCAACGAAATAAGGACCGCGTCCTTAAAAATTCAGGGCCGCATTTTAAAATCCGCGCCCCTCCACAAACTGAAGGCCACATCATCTCTTCAATAACCAAGGGTTGCGTCCCTTCATCACTTCAGAGCCGTGTCCTCTCAACAGTTCAAAGCCGCGTCATCTCAACAATTCAAGGTCGTGTCTCTCCTCAATTCAGAGCCACGTCTCTCAATAATTTAGAGCCACGTCTCTCAACCACTCAAAGTCTGCACCTCCATGTCGAACTCTGAGTCACTTCGATAGAGTAAGAATGGCGTCTCCACTTCAAAGACCACATCTGAGTAAAACAAGAGACTGCGTCTCAGCTTTAACAGAGCCGCATCTCTTCAGCAAGGGGAAGTCTGCATCTCCACTGCAAAAACTACATTTCTTTAGTATTCTTAAGGTCAGGTTTGGGTAAAATAAGATAGTTGTGTCTCAATTCTAACAGAGTCGCGTCTCTTCAATAAAGTAAGGTCGCCTCTCCCTCGATGTTCGCGTCTCTTCTACTTTAAACGAGGTCTGCATTTCCTAAGGTAACACGACCTTTGCATCTACAAGATATGTGTTCAGTCTCTGCTTCTATAACCAGTTCAATAGTACACTGGAAAAAGCAGTTGGCAATCTTCCCGGTTCAATATTACACCGACAACTAGCTCAGAGTACTGATGAGGTCTAAACTGCGTATCTGGACACTCATGATGATCATCTCTGGTGGCTTCAAAAAGTTTAACAGTACACTCATGAAGACCAAAATCCAGATAAGATCGAGCCCAAGGTATCTCAGAAGATTGCCAGTGCATTCTTGAGAGCTTGCTACCAAAAGAAAGTCCAAAGTGTTTTGAAACCCATCCCAGTCAACCACGGAGTTTTAAAAACTTTGAAGGAGATTTTGTAGATTGTCTATAAATCACTGAAGACAAGTCATCAGATAACAGAGTCCATGTTTCAGACGCAAGGCTAATCAAAACTACACATGCAAAGGCAAAACGCAGGCCTCGTTATCGCGTCTCAATACCATTGCAATGCCAAGATGCAGAGCTCAAAGCCCGCATCTCAGTACCACTTCAGTGCTCAGGCACAAAGCTTGAAGCCCGCGTCTCAAAGAAGCTTGAGGCGTGCGTCTAATACCACATCAATAAGGAAACACAGTGACAAAGGCTCGTGTTTCAACACCACCATGACATCCAAAATGCGGAGCTCAAGACCCGCGTCCAGCATTACCTCAACGACTAAACATAGAGCTCAAGCCCTCATTCCTACTGGAGAGCAGCCCTGCGTCTTAGTTATAATTATCCCCATAACTAGGTCAAGTACTGTCCACGTAATGAGGGGAGTTAACCCCCTTCATGGAGGGTTTTAGGGGACAATTTTACCCCTAAAACTCCTATAAATAGCTCAGTTTGCTATTGAAAAGGGGTCAGCATTTTTCAGCTGAGGAAGGTTTATAAAAAGAAATTCTTCTACAACTTACCAAGTTCAATTTATTGCCTAAGTTTCTTTGAGATTTCATTAATAGAAGTTGTGCTACTCTATCTGTGATCCAAGGAGAAGAGTTCCAGAAGAGCTTGACATTCACCCGGTCAACGAAAAACAAAAATCACTTTCCCTCGCTACACAAAAAACCTGGCATTAAACAAAAAGGAGATTTGAGCTTGAATATCTCCTCTCTCTTGTAATTAGAGTTTTTAGAATTGTTGTAATCTTTTATTGATTTAAAAAATTTTACAATACATATTTTCAAATTTCCTCCCGTACAACACATTGCACACATCACTTACATATATAAACGCACACACGAACACACACATCGCACACATCACACACATACATGTACACACAAATGAACACACACATGTACATTACACACATATGAAACACACATCCACACTTCGTACATCATACATATACACTCATCATTAACATCGGTTCTATAAAAAATGATCATTAAAAATTAAATTTTTTTTCACCAATTTAGCACACATCATACATACATAACATGCATACACAAATTTCACTAATTTAGCATCAAATTAATAATTTCACAAAATTTTCTAAACTAGCATTTTTCTCTAAGAAAAATATGAGAATATAAGGAAGAATGATACCCAAAGGTTGGAGGCAAGTCAGGGGTCGTCGAGGGGGTCCCATCGGAGGGATTCTCGCCAGAGGGGGCTCACCAGAGGGGAGAAAAGGGGTCGGGTCTCGCCAGAGAGGGCGGCGTGTGTGAAAGAGAAGGGGAAGATTCTTGGGGGAGAGAGCAACGCGGGGGTGGCTCGCCTGAAAAAGAAGTGAAGGGGGCTCGCCAGAGAGGAAATAAGGTACGCAGCAGGTGAAGCAAGAAGAGAGAGATGCGGGAGAGGAGAGATTTGAGAGAGAGAGAGAGAGATGAGAGAGTAGCGACCAGGGGGTAGGTTTTTTTGTTGGGGGTGGGGGATTTAACGTCGATTTTGAGTGGAACCGACATTAAATCATTGAGATTTGACGTTGGTTCTGCAGAATGGATGTTAGATCTTAGGTTTTAACATCGGTCCCTAGAACTGACATTAAAACCATAAGATTTAACGTCAGTTCTTAGAGAACTGATTAGTCGCTGATATTGCACATTCATTGTCACATTCTCATACTTAATAACCTATGCTTTTAATCCTAATTATTGTCTAATTTATATGCAGGTTGATTGAGGTATTACCTGCACAAAAATACAGAATTTCAGAAATAAAATAGAAGTGCAGATGCTCAATTCTAGCGCAATAGCGAGTGGCTATGTGGGTCGTGATCCACAAGGAGGGACTAGCATTGGAAGTCTTTTTAGCAAGTTCTTTTTTAGGTTACAAAAACTGTTTAAAAATCTTCTTTTAGTTCTTTAAAAGAAAGAGAAAAATAGAGTTACGGTTAAGTTAGGAAGAAGGTGGTAGATTAAGAAGGTGGAGAAAAACAGAAAATGACTTTGTATAAAAAAAGTAAAAGAGTGAATAGAGTTTGGATATCGTGGTATTGGTGATCTAAACTAAAAGTTAAAAGAAAAAGAAAAAAAGAATTACTTACCTCCTTTGCTCCAATACTTACCTTGAATCTGTAGCAATGATGTTACCTTGAAGTTATTGATTCTCATCTCTTCCACATTACATCATCAAGACGATACAAGTATAAGATGATATAGAATGAGATAAAAAGTCCATCGTCATGAGCTATCGGTGGCACTTGCAAAAGTAAGGCTCTTTTGATACTATAAAACTTACTTGTATAGCAATTGGTACCAAAAGAAGAAAAGTAGAAAAGAAGAAGAAGAACACAAAAACACAAAGAAGAACATACAATTGTAACTATAGATTCAATCTTGTAACAATAAGAGAAAAGAAGAACAACTTACACTGGTGTCACTCTTAGTACAAGCTTCACTCTCTTCTCCTATGAAACTTTGATCTCCAATGATTTACATAAATAAAACTGAAAATTACATAAAAAGAAAAATAAAAACCTACACTACAAAGAATGAAAAACTGGCCTAAAATCTATCTCTGCATGGTCTCTCCTGTACGCTCTAAAACCCCACTATTATAGGCAAATACCCAACGGGGAGAAGCGTACGAAGATAGGGGGAGCAAACGCTCCCCCACCTCCCTTTACAAAGCAGCGGAAATGCGGCTATGGCTGCGTTTCTGTGGCCTGGCTGTGGCCAGGTGGCCACAGCCGAGGGGGTACAGCTCCTCGTTCAGATATCTTCCGTTATCTCATTTTGGATTTCCTGTTTCAGCTCCTGAATTTAACGAAACAGCCTTTGATCTTGCGCTTTAACCAATAGATTTGAAGAGATTTATTCTAATTGGTTTTCAAACGATCTGATTTGCCCCGTTCTGTCCTGATTTTCTAATTTTGAATTAATTCTGAATTAAATCAGAATTTTGATGGGCTTTTGGGCTCGTTTCTCATTCCTTTTTTTAGCAATGGGCCTGCATATAAATTAGACAAAATTAGGATTAAAAGCAGAGTCTATTATATAATCAATATGAGAATATGATAATAATTATGCAATATCAGCGACCGATTACACCCCTATACCTATCTTTTGCTCATCTTCAAGTGAAACAATAAAACTAAACCAAAAATTATTAGATCGCTTACGCAGGTCACGCGATTGTACTGAGCTTGTGTAACAAGCCGTTAAACCTCTAGGTTACCCCTAGAGGACGAGTTTTGTCTCATGAGGGTTTTCAGTAGATTAGACCCACAAAATCCATAAAGAAAGAGAAAAAATGTTAGTATTTTGAAAAGCATTTTGAAAAGAGATAAAATTTTGAAATATTATTATAAGAATTTAGTAATCTATAAGTTATAGGAAAGCCAAATTTTTCATTCTTAAACTTAGTCTCTATTTAAAATTTTGTTGTTAATTAAAGTAAGGAGTCAAATTGTACTTCTCATCTAATCTATTACTTTACCCTAAGTCATATACACTTTTGTGACCGTAAAATTTTGACTAAGGGTTCTTTAACTCTAACTCTTATGCCTTATTTATTTTTTATTTTTTATTTCTAGTGATAATATTCCTTAGTTCTATTAGGCTTTCTAATCTGCCCATGTAACTAGCATTTAATCGGTGACTCCCCAAACCAAACGGTCTTAGGGCACCGGGTGAGAAAACACCCAAGGACTTAAGGACTCGAGCAAACAAGGCCACAAACTAAGAATTTTTTATATGAATCGCCTTTAGGCATGATACTTATGCTTTATGGCATAAATACCCAGCTTAATTAGAGGATTTATATATATAGTTTTTTCGTTTTCTTTTTCTTTCTTTTTTTTAATAAGGCATAAGAATCTTTATTTTTGAACCCTAAGTGTGTAAGTGTATAAAGCATGCATATATTATCAAAGTAAAGATCAAGACTAAATTACTTTCACTAATTTCTTCCTAACCTTAGAAATCAAACAAATAATCTTATTTTGACCAAATATAAGAAATCCTAATTATGGTTCTCTTATTCCTTAAAATTGACTTAATTTCTTACAAAAAAATTATGCCAAATATTATTTCTATTTTCAAGAAGTTTTTAAAAGTAAAGAAAATGTTAATAATAAATTTTTTAATAATAAAAAGAAAAACCTAAGTTATGTTAGAACCCTCCCCCACAACTATCTCATGCATTGTCATCAATGTATGAATTAATGCATAGATGTATGAAAAGAAGAGAGGGAAGAAAAATATTACCTTAAGGTGGTGGTTCCGGTGGTTATCTGATTGGTCCACGAAATGCGGCCCAATCGAATTTGTGTGGAGTTCGGAGGAACCCACCAGAAACCTCTCTAATATATCCCACTAAAATGATGTGTATATATGAATGATCTTTATTAAGAATTTTACCCCATCTAATTTTCAAATTTCACAAATAATTTTGAAGTCAATTTATCAACACCCTTGTCCCAAAATGGTGTGTGAAAAGATGGAATGATTAACTTGAATTTAGGAAGTAAGGAAACTAATATCGACTCAGAAAAGTGACTTAAGTCAAGTAAAGGTTCAAGAGTCGAGATTGGTTCAGGAAGTGGGTCCAAATCAAGAAGTTGAAACTCAAGTCCACATTCATTTCCCAATAACAGAATGTGACTTAAAATTGGTAATTCAAGTTCAAGAATGACAGGTGTGGGAATCAAAACTGCCTCTAAAATATTACTCAAGTTGGGTAATAAAACAGGAATCAATATTGATTCAGGAATTTGAACTGGATCACAAATTTGAGAATCTAAGTCACATTTCTCATTGAGTTCAATTTCATAAAAATGAGAACTTGCCAATTTGTCAATGGGACTTTCAAAAGTATGAAATTGGTCAAGTTCAATATGATGATCATAAAAGTTTGGCGATTCAATTTCATGATGAATTGGAACAGGATCCAATGTTGACCAGGAAAAAGATTGAAATCAGGTGAAGACACCAGAGTCATTATTGAATCAGAAAGTAGAATTGAATCACCAAGTTGAGGTTAAGGATCATATTCATTCTCAAATTCAATTTCAGAAAAGGGATAACTTGTCAAAATGTTAATGTGCTTTTTAAAATTTGGAGTTTGGACAAGTTTAAATGGGTGTGCTGAAATGGAATCTTATTTTTCAAAAAAATATGATTCTTTGGCTCTAACAGAATAGTTAGTGACATCAGAAATGGTCAAACGGTGAGAATGGAGAGTTTGGACCATTATATCTATGTCATGATTACGAGCGATTTGAGCCTGAGTCATGGATTCAAGCAGCTTTTCATAGTCGATTGGTTCATCATTTTGTTGCGATTGGACTTGAAAAGATGAAGTTTTGTTTTGAAATTTGTGGTGAAATTGTGAGTCCGTCAGATTTTGTGATTGTTGCTTGGACTCATGCATACTCATTTTCAAGATTGATGTTTTCTATTTTGAACTGGTGGAACTGAGTATGAATCTTGAAAATATTGTAGACAAGGTGGATAAGGAGGACAAGTTGGTTGAAAATTGGACTCGGGGGAGGTGAATCCCCATTGACTCTGTGAAGAGTTGAAATTATTTTGAAAATTATGGTCATAAGATTGGGGGCGTGGGTTATATTGATTCGGATGAGACCAATCTGGCATGCTAGGTTAGAGTTATGATATATCAGGTTGGTTATATCTGAAAAAGAGGTCGGGGTATAATATGGATTACCATTAAATTGAAAAAATTATTGTAATTCATATCACACAGTCAAACACAAACAAAGAAAAACAAACAAATAAGCAAACAAATAAAAAGAAAAAAAATCTAACCTAAGTTAGGGTAAACCTTAAACCTAGACGACTCCTAACTGGTTAGACTGTCCACGGGGGGTATATTGCTGAATCTGATCACAAGTTAATCGGCCAGGTAGGGGTAAGATTGGTGGGAGGTATCCGTGCTTAAAGCAATGGGCCTAATTATGCCAAACCACTAGCCTTCGGGGTTTCGCCTCTCAATCCTCAACCTTAGACACCGATTTGGCAAGAGTCAAATTTAAATCAACTTTCCCCTTAGGTCAGTCTCTTATTTAAGTCCGAGATGTCCCTAGGGCCAATGTCTACTCAGTTTTAGTTATGCTTGGGTTAGTGAGTGAGGAGATGGTTTATGGGCTAAGGGAAGATAATGACTTCCCTACCTTATCTTATTTATAGAACAAGCCCTTAAATTAATTTAGTACAATGTGTACAAGTATATAGAAAAAAGTAACACTCAAGCAATATTCATACAAGAATGAACCTTATACTAAATTTTATGCACACATACCTTGGCTACAGCACTCTTCAACAGTAAATAGAAAATGTAATGAAATAGACATGTGCCTAAATGTAAAATCTAAATTATTTTTAGTATTTACAATTAATCTTTTATTGTTATTGTTAGAAATGTATGTACAATGAGTCAAACAAGAAAATAAATAGGTACAGATATTAAACTTTGCAATTCAACCAACCTACAGAAAATACAGGTTAGTAATTCACTCAGATTGCCAAAGGAATGTAGCAAATCTGAGGGCTTCTGGGCTCTGCTTTCTTGAGCAAAGTCTAGGGCCACTTATATGTCCACAGTAGTAAAAATTCCTTGTTGTCAAACCTGTACATCAAGAACAAAGAAGAAAGTTAACCAAAAATGTAAATCTAAAAAGAAAATAACTTACCGTCCCTCTCCGGCAACGGCGCTAAAATTGATTAAGGTTTTACCTACACAAAAATACAGAATTTTAAAAATAAAATAGAAGTGCAGGTGCTCAATTCTATTGCAATAGCAAGTGGCTATGTGGGCCGTGATCCACAAGGAGGGACTAGCAGTGGAAGCTTTTTTAGCAAGTTCTTTTTTAGGTTACAAAAACTGGTTAAAGATCTTCTTTTAGTTTTTTAAAAGAAAAGAGAAAAATGAAGTTACAGTTAAGTTAGGAAGAAGGTGGTAGATTGAGAAGGTGGAGAAAAATAGAAAATGACTTTATACAAAGAAAGTAAAAAGAGTGAATAGAGTTTGGAGATTGTGGTATTAGTGATCTAAATAATAGTTAAAAGAAAAGAAAGAAAAAAATTACTTACCTCCTTTGGTCCAATACTTACCTTAAATCTGTGGCAATGATGTACCTTGAAGTAGAGGCGATCAGCGCATAACCCATAAGAGTTGAATCTCGTCTCTTCCACATTACATCATCAAGACGATACAAGTATAAAATTATATAGAATGAGATTAAAAGTCCATCGTCATGAGCTATCGGTGGCACTCGCAAAGGCAAGACTCTTTTGATGCTATAAGACTCACTTGGATAGTTATTGGTACCAAAAGAAGAAAAGTAGAAAAGAAGAAAAACACAAAAACACAAAGAAGAACAACAATTGTAACTATAGATTCAATTTTTAACAATAAAAGAAAAGAAAAACAACTTACACTGGTGTCACTCTCAGTACAAGCTTCACTCTCGTTCTCCTATGAAACTCTGATCTCCTCTGAATTACATAAATAAAACTAAAAATTACATAAAAAGAAAAATAAAAACCTACACTAAGAAAAATGAAAAACTGGCCTAAAATCTATCTCTGCATGGTCGCTCCTGTACGCTCTGAAAACCCACTATTTATAGGCAAATACCTAACGGGGAGAAGCGTACAAAGATAGGGGGAGCAAACTCTCCCCCAACTCTCTTAACAAAGCTGCGGACGCGCTTTTGCGGCTGGCTGTGGCCAGGTGGCCACAGCCGAGGGGGTACAGCTCCTTGTTCAAATGTCTTCCGTTATCTCACTTTGGATTTCCTATTTCAGCTCCTGAATTTGATAAAACGGCCTTTGATCTTGGGCTTTAACCAATCGATTTGTAGAGATTTGTTCTAACTGGTTTTCAACCGATCTGATTTGCCCTTATCTGCCCTAATTTTTTGATTTCAAATTAATTCTGAATTAAATCAGAATTTTGATAGGCTTTTGGGCTCGTTTCTCTTTCCTCTCTTTTAGCAATGGGCCTGCATATAAATTAGACAAAAATAAGATTAAAAGTAGAGTTTATTATATAATAAGAATGAGAATATGATAATAATTATGTAATATCAGCGACCGATCACAGGCCCATTGCTAAAGGAAAGGAAAGAGAAACGAGCCCAAAAGCCCATCAAAATTCTGATTTAATTCAGAATTAATTCAAAATCAGAAAATCAGGGCAGATCATGGTAAATCAGAGAAGCTAAAAATTGGTTAAAATATATCTTCCAAAATCAATGGTTAAAGTCAAAGATCAACGACAGTTTTGTCAATCCAGCAGCTGAAACGAAAAAACTAGTAAGAGATAAAAATGTATCATCAAACAAGAGAGTACCACCAACCAGGCGTGGCCACCTGGCCACACCAAAGCCACAGAAACGCGGCCAAAGCCGCTTTTTCGCGGCTTGGTTACTTCTGTTTGGGAGCGTTTGCTCCCCTATCTTTGTACTCTCTGCCCCGTTGGGTTTTGCCTATAAATACTAGGTTTTTCAGAGACCACAGGAAGCGACCAAGCAGAGAGTAGAATTTAGGCTATACTGTAGTTTATAACTTAGGTTTTAGTTTTCTTTATGTAATTTTAATTTTCATTATGTAACTGAGAGGAGAGGAGACTTTCATGGAGGAATGAGAACAAGCTTGTACTGAGGGTGACACTGGTATAAGTAATCTTTTATTTCATTGTTATTTGAATCGAATCAAAGTTTTCTTTTCTTTCATATTCTTGTTTTCATTTGCTTCCTTCTTTTGTGTCTGTGGATCCAAATGAATCCGATAGCCTCGAAGTTGCCTTGCCCTTGCAAGTGTCGTTGATGGCTTATGGTGATGGATATTCATTTCAATGATAGTGTAGCTTGCCCCTTCATTTCATAGTGTAAATCGGGAATGGGTAAGATCCTATTTGTCATACTTCGCTCACCTTCAAACAAAGTACATCGTCGATATAGGTCAGAGATAAGCAGGCGCCAAAGAGGTAAGTAAGTATTTCTTTTAGGTTTTTAGTTTTCTTTCTTTTAATTCTTTAGTTTAGATCACCAACACCATCAACACCCAACTCTTTTATCATTCTTTTCAATTTCTTTGTATTTAACCATTTTCTATTTTCTCCACTTTCTTAATTTATCACTTTCTTCCTTCTTGCATGACCCGGGAAAGGAGAGAGACGAGAATTTGCGGTAAAAGTTTTCCTTGAATCAAATGAAAAGGATTACAACAAAAACTGTTCCTTCCGGTTACAAGGGAGGGAGAATATTGAATCTTGAATTCCCCCTTTGTTTAATGCTGGGTTCTTCGTGTGGCGGTGGAGAGTGAATCTTGTTCTCCGTTGACCAGATGATCGTCCTTCTGGGATCTCCTCTTCGGCCGGTAGGAAGAGTAACTCAGCTCTGTCTACAAAACTCTCGAAGAGAAGGTAGGCGAAAGCTAGCTCGTACGCAGCGAACTTGCTGAAGAGTTGATCTGCTTCTTTTCTCTCTGTGTCGCCCTCTTGTTGCTGATTGCTAAAAGTTTGACCTTGATGCTGATCGCCCAAAAAAAGTCCCCCCTCTTCATAGCGACGGGGCTATTTATAGAGGTTAGGGGGTGATCGTGCCCCCTAAAAGTGCTCCACGATGAGGGGCCACTTCCCGCTACTTGTGCGGTGAATGGCCCCGTAATCCGGGTGGTTACAACTGAGGCGCGGGTGTCAGGCCGACGCACCTTGATGCTGAGACCGGGTATCGAGCCACACGCGCCTTGATGCTAAGACGCGGTGATAGTGCCGACGCGCCTTGATGCTAAGAGCGGGTGATAGTGCCAACGCGCCTTGATGCTGAGACGACGACGCGGGCCAACGCGCCTTGATGCTGAGACGCGGGCCAACGCGCCTTGATGCTGAGACGCGGGTGATAGTCCCTCGCGTTTAGAGTTTGAAACTTTGCTTCTCAATGGCTTGTCCTTCAGTAACTTTTGGACAGCCTACAGAATCCCCTCCAAAGTTTTCGATATTCCGCAGTTACTGGGACGGATTTCGAAATACTTGGACTCTAGCTGAATTCACCTTCGTGACTGGACTGTTGATGCTCGGGTTCGATCTTATCTTTTGGTCTTCGCGAGTGTACTGTTGAAACTCTTTGAAACCACCAGAGTTGATCATGTTGAGTGTCTAGATGCACAGTCTAAACCTCCTCGATTGTTTTTAGTCTGTCGGGTGTGCTTTAAGCCAGGAGCGGTTGGTCGTCTGCTTGCGTCAGTGTACTGTTGAACTGATTTTGCAGAAGCGGGAGGCCGGAACGCAGGTTCCTTTTCAAAAAGCCGAGATGGTACTGCTCTTAAAGACGCGATTTCTGTAGGGTGCGTCCTTTTGGCGATGGAAACGCGCCCGATCTTCTATGAGGCAGACGCGATGTTGGGCCCGCTGGGTTGGACGCGGACTTAGGAAAGACGCGACTCTAATAAAGACGCGATTTCTGAGCGCAACGCGACTTTCTGGGTGCATTTATGGTGATGCTGACGGGGCATGTCCATCGGAGAGGTGCGTCCCTTGGGTGCGATTCTGTGCCGTGTCATGATTACGCCGCCAGCTGGCCTGGAGACCAGCAGGATTTCACCTTTTGGCGCGCGGATTTCCCGGTTCATTAACTGAACCGCGCCACGTGTCAAATGATGACTCGCCGCGGAGCCGTGGCGCATGATCTTCTCTGTTCAAAGATGATTTGATTCCACGCGTCAGGCGGTGACTCGCTGCAGCGTCTATCGGGCCACACGCCGCGTATCGTTGCGTCTTATCGGGCCATACGCGCGTATCTTCGCGAATCCTTGTGCCTATAAATAGCCGCAGTTAGAGAGATACCTCTTCTTCTCCGAACGCACTTGCTCAAGAAAGAGAGTTCTCTTCTTCCTCTGTTTGAACTGTTCATCTCCATTACTGGACTTTTGAACTATTCATCTCCATTACTGGAATTAAAGATGGCACCCAAGACCAGCCAACCGCATCTTCTTCACGGGCGCCGCCGCCGAGGCCGAGGGTGTTTCTTCTTGCGCAGGACGCTGCTTTCCCGGTATAATGCCCTTTTAGGCGTGAATTTCGCCATTAATGGAAGCCCATAGAACCCTAAGAATTTTTAACACAAGATATAACTCGTGTTTGATTCTCGGACGCGGTCTCAAACGCAGTCTTTGAGTTGATAACCGTGGCGCGGGTTTGGACCCTCGCGCCATTGTGTCCTGCGCTTCAGATTCTTCACTTAGAATATTTCTAATTGTAAAGAGTTCACGCGGACTTGGTTCACAGAACGCGGATTTGATCCTTGCGTTCTGTTTCATCAGATTTTTGATGAATCTGGCGTCCGAGTTCAAGCACTTAGATATCTGGGGATGTGAAAGGAAGGGAGTTACTCTCCTTAACTTCTGGCGATTATGGTGATGGAGGGTTAAGGTGGATAACTCCCTTCTTTTCGCACCCCAGAAGTGACATCAAGGAGAATGTGGTGGAGACGCAGATCCTGCAGGTCTGGACGCGGATTTATAATTCCTGCGTCCAGTATCTCTCTGCGTTTGACGCGGTTTCGCAGGTCTGGACGCGGATTTGATAACTCCTGCGTCCAGTATCTCTTCTGCGTTTGGACGGGGCTTGCAGGTCTGGACGCGGTTTTGATAACTCCTGCGTCCGTCATCTCTTCCGCGTTTGGGTTAGGAACACTTAGCATATAAAGTATCTAACTAAGTGTCTTTTCCTTTTGCAGTGCCCCGTACTCCTGCCTCACTCGCCAAGACGCGCCACTTTGGACACGTAGGTGGTGCTGACCAGGACTTGACCTTTGTGCTACGAAGGACTGCCCCTGTGACTACTGACAAGTCGCCGGCTCGCAAGGAGAGGCTCTCTAATGTTGACATGAGAACTCTTCGGGTACTTATGACCGATGCGGCATTCACAACGGATGCTCGCGTCAAGTTGGAGAAGCCTGCCTTCTTCTTCGGAGATCGTATTGACGACGGCGGCTATCGTGTGTATGACGGAACTTATAAATGGCTCCGTCAGATAAAGGGTGGGAGATTCTTTCTTCCGGACATGGAGAGGATGTTCCCGCTGTCCTACTTCCAGCACATGTCCGTCCCTCGGAAGATGGAAATGGGACATTTCTCGATATGTCCCCGAGATTACCCTCGGCGATTTGGGTTCCCATAAAGTGCATCGTCATGATAGCCATGACAGGTCGGTTCTCGGCCTATTCCCTGGGTCGCGCAAGTCTGAGGTTCCGGCGGGAGAGATACCACAACTTGGCACTACCTTCCTCAACGCGTTCATGGAAGCGGAGGGTGATTATCCGGTCGGGTTCCGTGCGCCCGGGTGGGTCCATTCCACGGAGAACTACTGGTGGGGCAGAATGGTAGGTTTCGTCCTCACCGATCTTGGGATCTACTACAGCACGTGGGACTGTACGTGGCGGTCAGGGTCGTACAGTGGGGTATCCCACCAGGCTCTCATAACTTTTTCGGGATCCTGGAGCGCTACAATCCGCTGACGGGGACGTTCTTTACCCCGGTCGGAGAGATGGGCCTTGCAATGCACGAGCTACATGAGGTCTCGGGGCTATCAACAGGGGATATCCCATATGAGGATATGTCCCGACCACTAAGGAGCTCCACCACCTGAAGAAAGAGTTTCCTGGGGTGTACGAGACTTATTGGGAAGTGATGTGTCACTTCCACATTTGTGGTCAGATAACCACCTGGCGGTCGCAGGGAGTCAAGCAACTGTCTTGGGCCAGTTACTTATTCATGGTATCGATAGTAAAGATACTCTGATAACCCGACTGGTTCCCAGTTCCGACAGGGAGATTGAAGACAGGATCGACCAGCTTCTGAAGGCTTCTACACCACGGTCTCGAACGAGGTGGTTTCGACCCTGACCTGGTTTTTGAAAGCTTCCACCATCAAGCCCGGACCCCAATCTCCGATAGGGCACTGTTGGCAGGCTTCTTGATGCTGTGGCTGAAGCGTTGTGTGGTGCCCACGTTGCCACATGAAGTTATTGTTGCTGACGTGGTGTACCCGGCGGTGCTCCTGGCTCATAGCAACCCTATAGCCCTTCTCCCGGCCATGGTGGCTGGTATTCAGAGCGGGTTGCGGGCGCTAAACAAGAGTTTCTGCGAGGCGCCGAAAACTACCGACTCCCCGGCAAGCCGTATGTCGACTCAGAGGGGAATCCGACGGTGAAGCGTCCTAACCCTCGGATCGAGCTGCCTTATACGTACCTTCTGGCTTGGTACGTGATGCACTGCCCTTCTTTGATGACGGCGGTGCGTTGGAGGGAGAGTTCCGTCCCTTTTGTACAGCGGTTGGAGGGTTCGAGGTGGAGTGACGTTTATATATATTACGTCCGAAGCGACTTTCAGATCCCGCGAATTACCAGATCAATCGCTGCTTCCCCGAGATCCCTGGTGCATCTTCCGGGGATCTATGTGCTGATTCCGCGGGCTCAGATGGCTTCACGAGGTTGTCCACGGGAGCCTTTTGGTGGTTGATCAATATCCGACCCGGATATGTGCTTTTCCGGCAGGGGACTTTCATGCACCATCGAGCCGTACATGCCGAATCGTTTCGCTCGACAGTTCGGCTACGATCAACTCTATGTCGGGAATCCCAACGCTCGACTCGCCTTCGAAGGGAACTTGTTCGAAGGTGCTCGGGCTTGGTACTACAGTGTGGCCGGAGGGACGGGAGCAACTTTTCGTCTACCTATCGAGGGGCCCAAGTGCCGCATGAGTTTCAGCTTCTGCACCTGGTACTTTCAGGTTAACCAGTCACCGGACTTTGCTCCGGGGTCTTCAGTATTGAGAGTATCAATGCAAGTCTCGAGGCAAGGTCAGAGTCTGGTAAGCCCTCGAAACTCACCGAACAGTACCTGAAGGCCAGAAGGATGTCGGGAGAAGATCGGGAAGGGAGCCGCGGGCAGTAAGGCGGAGCCGCAAGCAGCAAGGGCGGAGCCACGAGCAGCAAAGACTCGCGGGTGGTGAGCAAGCGTCGTCAACGCTCTGCTTCAACTGCTGAACCTGCTCCCAAGAGGTTCGGGGAGACTTGACAACCGAAGTCTCCCGTTCTGAAGACATCCCTGCTGTCGTTGAGGTACCGAGGGAAGAAGACATAGCTGAAGAGGATATTCCTTTAGTTCGTCCCCCTAGGTCGAGCAGCAGATACCGCAGGTCTGCGGAGGAAGGGGAGCTCGTCGACAGAGCCATCTCGCTGATGAGGATGAGCAGCTAGAGGTCGACATCATGAGTGGAGGAGATGTCGATATTCCGGGGATTTCAGCTCGACCCGGGTCTTTACTTGCTCATGAAGGGAGAGATGAGGTACAGCAACCTGGGTCGCCTTGTGTCTTCATTACCAGTCCTCGGGCAGTTGACCCTAGTCCTACCACTGGGATAATTGGTGGCAAGGCTCCGGTTGCAGAAGTCTCGCGCGAGGCGCTATCGTTTCCTCACTCTCAGGGGAAAGCGAGTTTGAAGATGTGTTTGACTATGGTGATGAACCCGTTTTTCCTGATCCGAGAAAGTTCTCCCATATCTCGGAGGAAGAAATGTACGGGGGTGAGTCATCAACGGTGTCGCAGCCGGCGATTGTTCCCGTGGGAGGTACTCTTTTCACCTTTTGGCCTAATTTCCCTTTTTATTTTGAAGAGGAGGCTTTAACATTCTCCTTTTTTATGTTGCAGGATTGGCTGAGAATGTCGAGGCTGCACCCTCCTCGCAGATCGAGGAAATGGTACAAGAGTTGACCCAGCCGGAAGGGGCTACGGCTTTGGTTGCCGAGATAACTCCAGCGAGGGCCACTACTGATGCGGGGAGGCTTCTCCTTTGCCGGAAGAGGAGGCAACCCCCAAAGCCGGGAAGAACCCATTCTGCCGGGTGAAGGGTTACTATTGAAGCCAGGGAGACTTCCACTCCGCAGGATTTGCCCAAGGATTCGGCGTCTCTGGACCTCCCAGATGGTAAGGAAGTTTCTGATATTTTAAATGTTTCGCTTTTCTCCTTTGTGGCTAATGTCACAATAACTTGCAGAGAGGACTGAGGGGCTCAGATGGAGAGTCCGACGGTCGGTACCTTTCCAGAAGGCCACGCAGCTCAGGTCTCGGCTGAAGCTTCTGAAGAGGTCGCGCTTACTACTCCATCATTACCTGTGGAGGTTCCTGCAGAGACAACACCTCCGGAAGCGCCAGTGGCCAGTCTCGCTCTTGACGTATCGACGGTCAGCACGACTCTTGCGCAAAAAGAGCCGGCTTGCACCCCTTTCCCCATGATAGAAAGGGGGTCGGGGAGTACCTTGGGTGATGATACCATGGATTTCCTGACACGCAAGACGGTGCAGCAGTTCCTTGACGCGATGCGATCGTGCATCGATTTTATCCTGTCTGGGCGTAGCTCTTTTGATTTTGCCCGGACGTTTCTTGGAAACATGGTCGGGAACATCGATTAACTGGAGACTCCTCGCTTGCTAGGTCGTGTATGCTGTTGGTGGAGCGATTGGGAGATGACCTGAAAGAGCTGAAGTCTTTGGACAATGCTAGCTCTTCTCAAGAAGCCCAGGTCATATTGACTAGGCTCTTAGCCAACCAGGAACGAGAGCGACAGGATGTGGAAGCACAAGTTGCTGAAGAGGTCCGCAATCTTGAGCGTCTCCAAGGCTGAATGTCAGAAACTGGCTGACGATTCAATGGAATCCGAGTTCATCCGGCAAAACGCAGAGCTCGCCATTACCAATGCTCGGTCGGCCATTGCTAAAGCGGAAGCCATGATTGCGGATAATGAGAGGACGCTTGTCACCATCCGGAAGAGGCTGGAGGAGCAACAAGCTGCGAAGGCTCGGGCTGAAGAAAGCCAGACCATTCATTCCTCCAGGTTGGAATCTTTGCAAGCACAGCTGGCTGCAAACCTTTTTATCTGGAGAGGAGTTGTGGGTCCAAGCCATGATGGAGGCTGAGAAGGCACGTCAGCACGAGATGCATCGTCTCAAGGAACGTATCGTTCTTTGCCGGATCAAGACTTTTAGCCTTTTCTCCTTCTTCCCTCCCTTTTTTTTTTTTAAAGAAGAGGACACTCTATTAGAGTGTTTGTATCCACTTTTACTATCTTCGATATAATAAAAGTTTCTTTTGAAATTTTGTTCCATCTTCTTTGTTTAGCTGTGGATGAATTCAACTCCCTGATCACTGGCTGTGAATATTGAACTTAGGCAAGACTAAGTTCTTTCAATGAGACGCGGCATAGACTCTAAGTCTTCTTGATGAGACTCGGCATTGATCTATAGAGTGAGACGCGTCATCATTCAATAGGAACTTAGATTTCACTAAGTCCTTTTGATGAGACGCAGCGTCGATCACAGGGTGAGACGCGAATTTGTCTTGCTGAGCAGGACGCAGATAGAGCAGACGCGAGGGACGCAGCATTGTTTGCTGAAGGGACGCGACTTTGAGTCACGTGGACGCTCCTTTAAAGCGCGGGTGGATGCCTTTTAATTTGAGAACGGTGACGCGTATTCTTAGACGCGGCTTTCCCATCTGCGTTTAATGCAGCCGGACGCGACTTTGCTGTCTGCGTTTGATGCAGCCTGACTTAAAGATTTTATGAGATCTTTGACCGTCAAGTCTTCACTGACGATTGAACGTCAAGTCTTCACTGACGTTTGGGAAACCGGGTCATCCGTTGTTTTCCAAGGCAGTTGTCCACGCGTCAATTTTTCATTAGACTTGGGCGTTTTAACGCTCTTTAATGCAAAACCGGCGCTGGCGGTTGGAGATCAGTGTTTGCGACGGTTCCCAAAGTGACGCTCCACGCGTCAGTCTCTCATTGGATCTCGCAGTCGTGCGGCCACCAAGGCAACGGTTCCGATTAGCGCACCATTAATGACAGTTTTAGGGTCTGCCTATAAATAGGGCTGACCCTATTCCTCTTTGACAATCCAGACCTTGGATTGCTCTTTCTTTAGTTTGCTCTGAGAAGTCTCGCCTCCTTCAAAGTCTCTAAAAGGGATCCTGTGTTCATGGATAAAGATGGCTCTGTGGATGAAGACGACCCAGGGCTTTTATGCTCCTGTTTGGTCTCTTCAAGAAAAAGCGTCTCTTGGATCATCTTGCTCGTTCGCGTTTGGATGCAGAGAGCCCAACTCTCGGTAAAGGCCTCTGCCGGTATGCTGTCCCGACCTGCCGTGATGTTTCTAGTCCACCCAAGTTTGCATTTTGGCATAATCACCTGAAATTTTCTCATGAAGTCTGAGTTGGTGCATTCCTTCTGGAATCTGCGCCGCCAACTTCCCCTCTGGACGCAAGTGCTGAAATCCTTGGTGCGGGCTTTGTTCGTTAAGCTGGCGTTTAAGGCCATTGACTTGAGCGAATTCTAAATTGGGCTGAAATTTTCAGACCCGAATCTTGCAACTCCTGTTTATTCAACAGGGAGATGGCAATTTTCGGCGTCTGAAGTTTCTCGCGTCTTGTGCTTTTAAACGCGGGCGTAGAATGAGACCGCGTTTTGATTCGCGTTTGTCTCTGCTGACGCAGAAGTTTGGCTCACCGCGTGGGTCATTCCGCGTCTGCTTGGCTGACTGCGTGGATCATTCCCGCGTCTGCAGTCTGCATTTGTGACTTAGTTTTTCTTTGTTGAAACATACTAAGTTGCAGATTGTTCTGATTCCTTTGTTTCATTCCTTGCAGGTAGACTTGCTGGTTTGTTGGGCCCCTGGAAGGATGCTTTGGCCGGCGAACTTGTTCGATGTTCACCTATAAGAGAGTATATTATGGTCCTCGTCACCTATAAGAGAGTATATTACGTCTCTGACGAGGACCCAACCCTCGCCAAGGTCTCTTCAGATCTGCTTCGCCATTCATGCCTGCTGGCAAGAGATGGTCAGGCTATGCATGACGGCGATGAGGGTTCCGGCGGTTGTGGTGGCGGACAAGATCCTCTTCCTCTCCCACTCCAGAAGTCACATCAAGGACTCGTCATGTCTGCTGGATGGTCTGCTGGGGGAAGAGATGTTCATAAACGAAGGGTTGCAGGACTTTCTGCTGCCACCGGACCTCAAGAACACCATTGCTCTTAGCTTAGTCAGCTAGGGCGCTTTCGATGTTTACATCATGCATCGTGGTGTAACCAGCTTCTATTGTAGCCACAAAACATCGCGCACTTGGAATCAGACGCGGCTTATAAGGAGTGAGTGCAACCTCTGAGAGAGAGAGGGACTTCTTTGTACTCCTTAATTATAACACTCAATCTTATTGCATAAGAGAGTGTTTAAGAGAGCGTTTTGTATCACTTTCATATGTTCAGAAATAAATAAAAGTGACACTTTTCTTTTTGCCTCTTTCATTGTCTTGAACTTTTTATCTTAGACTCGTAGAAGCAAAGAATCTTTGACTTTGTTAAAATTATGATGGTAAATTTAATAATTCAGATTTTGCAGGAGAGATCCTATTTCAGGAACTCTCACAATACTGTCAGAGGTGTAATATCAACTTGACAGAGATGAAAATTTTGATGAACCTGCCACTTTATAAGAGAAAGTGACAAGCAGAATTGGTACCCCCAGGAAGGGTGAACTTTTCTCAAGTGTTTGGGATTAACTTGACTGAACTCAACTGGGGATTTGATGGAAACACTGTTGACGGTGTAGTATTAACCTAACAATGTTTCTAGGTAGACTTGTTATTCTGTTGAAGTGAATAACAAGTGGGACTAGACTTGTGGGGAATCTAGGAAAATTTGTTACCGTCAGAGGTGCGATATTAACTTAACGGGTTGAAAGTGGTCTTGTCAGAAGTGTAATGTTAACTTGATAAGGACGTGAGTCAGAGGTGTGATATTAACTTAGCTCAGAAGTTCACTGTTATAGGTGTAATGTTTAACTTGACAGTGAGGGTAATGCTAGAGGTGTAATGTTGAACTTAGCATTGGTCATCTCGGCTTGGATAAGGAAGTCCGAGGGAAAATCATGGCCATAGGTGTATGTTGAACTTAGCAATGACTTGGATGCTAGAGGTGTGGTTAGAGGTGTGGTGTTAACTTAGCATCATCCATTTCAGCTTCGATATGGAAGTCTGAAGAAAAGTGACTGTCAGAGGGTGATATTAACCTGGCAGAAACTTGGTCACTGTTTAGAGGTGTGGTGTTGAACTTTAACAGCAATTTGTTAGAGGTGTGATGTTAACTTGACAAAGATTGTCTCATGATGAGAGCAACTTTGAGGACCTGTCATTCTATTGGTGAGATTGACAAGTGAAAGTTTGAAGTGCCAGAGGTGTAGTGTTAACTTGACAAATTTGAAAATTTGGTATTCCGTGTAGAGTTGACAAGCAAAATTTGTACTCGACAAGGAATATTAAAAGTTTCCATTACCAGAGGTATAGTGTTAACTTAGTAATGGTTGTATTTTGTAGACCTACCATTCTGTGGATGAGAATTGGTAGGGATTTTGGAAGAAGGAGTGGAGCCAAGTCCACTTTAGGATTTTTAGCAAACCCTCAGCTATCAACGGATTTGAGGTGCCTTTACCAACTACCGTTTGAGTTGGGCTAGCCATGCTATTTACCTCAGCATGATGAGTTGTCGAAGACTTATGTTGGGCTTAGAAGCCAACATTTTCCTCTACCCTTAGCCGTCGGAGGCGTTGGATATCAATGAAGAAGCTCTTCTTGTTTTGATCAGAGGTGTACTTTTAACTTGATCAGCAGAAGAATACCATCTGAGGATAGTATTTCTTCAGGAACCTGCCATTGATCGGCATCATGAGTGTATCGCCATTTGAAGTTATGAGGCGATATGATCCATTTGAGTAGACTGACTCTACTACAAATGGTCCTTCCCATTTGGGTTGGAATTTTCCTTTTGTCTTGTGCGTCATCACCATGGGTCTTCTGACGGCT
Organism: Agave tequilana; assembly: GCA_038442645.1. Taxonomy (NCBI): domain Eukaryota; kingdom Viridiplantae; phylum Streptophyta; class Magnoliopsida; order Asparagales; family Asparagaceae; genus Agave; species Agave tequilana. The sequence continues at coordinate 8,470 of JAVJIF010034316.1, read as the reverse complement.
AAGACAAGATCGCCTTTCTTGAAAGTTCGTACTTTAACTTTCTTGTTGAAAGCTCTGGTGATTCGAGCCTGGTAGAGCTCGATTTGCTGTTGGGCTTGCAGGCGCTTGTCGTCTAAGGCCTCCAACTCTTGGAGTCGCTGTCGATGCTTCTCCTCTGTTGTCATCTCCGCTGTCAAGGCGACACGTAGAGATGGAATTTGAATTTCTAATGGGAGCACGGCCTCACAGCCGTATACCAAGAAAACGGCGTGGCTTTAGTTGGGGTTCGCACAGTTGTGCGGTAGGCCCATAAGCATTCACCCAGTTTGTCGTCCCAGTCTCGTTGACTTTTCGAGACAAACTTTTTGAGAAGCTTTCCAATAGTCTTGTTGAAAGCTTCTGCGAGGCCATTGGCGGCAGGATAGTATGCCGTTGAGGACACACTCTGGATTCTGAACTTAGCGCAGAATCTCTGGAAAGCCTGGCTGATGAACTGGGGTCCATTGTCATGGACAATTCGCCGAGGTACGCCGAAACGGTAAATAACGTGATGTTTCACGAACTTGATCACGTTCGACGACTTGACCTCCTTCAAAGGGATGGCTTCAGCCCATTTGGAGAAGTAATCGGTTATCGCCAGAATTAACCGATGTCCCTTTGATGATGGCGGGCTGATAGGACCAACCACGTCCATGCCCCACATTTTGAATGGCCAGGTAGAGGCCGTAGAGTGGAGATAGCCTGGCGCTTGATGGATAAAGTCGCCATGCACTTGGCAGGCGTGACATTTCTTGGCATAAGTGACGGCATCGGCAATCATCTTAGGCCAATAGTAACCCAACCTTTGGAGTCGATGTGCCAGTTTTGGGCCAGGTTGATGGGCTCCACACATACCGTCGTGGGCCTCTTTCAATACCTCTTGTGCTTTTTTGGTGAGAGGCACCGGAGTAAGATCCCGTCATGCGATCGACGATACAATGTTCGCGTAATCGCATTATAATAGAATTTGGGGGCTTTCCTTCGAATGGCAGCCGCTTCTTTGGCATCCTCAGGCAGGATGCCATACAAGACGAAATCAATGTAGGGGAACCGCCAGTCTCTAGGTTCTGGACCGGTTGACGCTTCAAGTGCTTCTTCGCGGTGACGACCTCCCGTTGACTCCTGATAATCCTCGAGAGCATTTCTCGGGCAATACAGGTCGTGGCTGTAGACGAATATCTTCTCCATTGCTCCAGCTGGAAGAGCTAAGGAGGCAGCGAGGTGCGAGTGCATCCGCGTGCGCATTTTGCCTGTGCGGTACATGGTCGATGTAGAAGCTTGCTTGTAACCCCTCGGCCATGCGGATAGTTGCGTTGTGTAGGGTACTAGTCCTCATGTCTGACTTCGTACTCCCCGCGAACTTGGCTGATGATGAGCTTGGAGTCGCCGTATGCCTCGAGATTTTTAACGCCAATCTCATCGGCGAATTGCATCCCAATCAAAAGAGCGTTGTATTCCGCCACATTATTGGAACAAGGCTCGGTCAGTGAGACAGCTCGGGGAATCACATAATTTTGTGGGGAGACGAGTATCACTCCTACCCCTGCTACTATGTGTCCCTTCGGGCTTGTTCTTGATGCACCGTCGAAGAAAAGTTGCCATACTTGACTTTCGAACGATGTCTGAGTCAGGCAGACTTCAACAACTTCATCTGGGAGATCCTCGTAGAGTTTGACTGCCCTCGGATCTGGGTGTTCAGCTAAGAAGTCTGCCATCGCTTGTCCTTTAATAGCCTTTTGTGGCAGAAAATGCATCTCATATTGGGAGAGCAATATGGCCCATTTTGCCAGTCGGCCATTTAGCGATGAAGGTTTAGTCATAAGTAACCTCAGGGGGTTGACTTTTGATATGACATTTATAGTTTGGCCTACCAGATAGTGTCGCATTTTCTGAATAGAGAACACCAGTGCCAAACATTCTTTCTCGATCGGGTTATACCGATGTTCGGCTCCGATCATTGTTCTACTTAGATAGTAGATTGCTTGCTCACGTCCCTGATCGTCATTCTGAGCTAGTAGAGCTCCCAAAGAATGATCCATTGCTCGGACGTACACCAGAAACGGCTTTCCGGATACTGGAGCTGCAAGGACTGGTGGTTGGGTGAGGTATTGCTTGATTTCCTCGAATGCTTGTTGGCAAGCGTCATCCCAAATGAATGAGACACCCTTCTTCATCAGCTTAGCGAAGGGTTGGCATCTTCCGGAAAGGTTTGAGATGAACCTGCGGATGTACGCCAATCGTCCTTGTAATCCCCTGAGCTCCTTGAGGCTTTTCGGGGGTTGCATCTCCTGGATAGCGCGGATCTTTTCCGGGTCCAAATGGATTCCGGTGGAGGTTACAACAAATCCTAAGAATTTGCCACTGGCCACCCCCAGGAAGGACTTTGTGGGATTCATCTTCAATTGATGAGCCGCATGATGTCAAAGACCACCTTCAAGTCCGCTATGTGATCACCTTTAGTGCGGCTTTTTACCGCGATGTCATCACATAACATTCCACCGTTTTGCGTATTTGCTGATGGAAAATGGCATTCATGGCCCTTTGATATGTTGCCCCTGCATTCTTCAGTCCGAAGGGCATGACGGTGTAGCAATACACTCCTAGGGGTGTCCTGAAGGAGGTGTGCTTTTCGTCATCAGGATACATTTTGATTTGATTGTATCCTGAGAATCCGTCCATGAAGGACATTCGTTCGAATCCACAAGTATTGTCAATCATGACATCTGTGATCGGCAATGGGAATTCGTCCTTGGGGCAGGCCTCGTTTAGATCACGAAAGTCGATGCAGATCTGGATTTTCCCGTTCTTCTTGGTGACGGGGACGATGTTGGCTACCCAGTCGGGATGCTGTTCTTCCCTGATGAAGCCAGAATCAATAAGTTTTCTGACTTCTGATTGAATTGCCTCCATTATTTCTGGGCGAAACCGTCGCTGCTGTTGTTTGACAGGCTTTTCGTCCGGATTGATGTTGAGGCGGTGCATGGCCACTTGCGGATCAAGTCCTGGCATATCTTCATAATTTCAGGCGAAGACGTCTATATACTCCTGTACAAGAGATATTAGACCCTTCTTCTCTGAAGGTGACAGGCCGTCACTTATGAAGATGGGCTTAGGATTGGCCTCATCTCCTAGGTTGATCTGAACAACCTTGTCTTCTGTGGGTGGCTCACATTGTTCGAAGGCGGTATCCCAAAGGGCATTTAATGTTTCCAAGGGTCTGTATCAGATTGGATCATTTCTTCATCTCCGTCTTCCAGGTGGCTTGTTGAAACCATGTTCACTGAAAGTTCCTTAAGATGTTGCCGACACTGACATCTGACTCCCAAGATGATGTGTCTGAAGAGTAATCGTTGCTCGACGATTCTTGAGAATCGGAGGCTGATGGGACCGGAGTTGATACATAGCCCAACCCCCGGCGCGTCCGATGATAATAATCGGGGGCCTTTCCTTTTGGCACAAAGGATCGGAGTAGCGTTCTCCTTCCTCTGCCGAAGTTCAACCCGGGTCTGTTGGTTAGATCGTACCCCATGCATTTCATCATTTTGAGCGCTTTTGGTTCATAATGACTGAGCTGAGGGGATTCCTCTTCACCTTCTGAATCTTCGCGGGGCATTGACTCAGATGAGATTCGCCCAAGAGAATTGATTTTTGGCCTTTCCGTCTGGCTGGAACCATGAATATAGATTCTTGCGCATTACCATTGTCTCGGTATGTCTCGAAGGACGACTTCACTGGTACATGCAACGATGTCAAAGCATCTACTGCCGACCAGGGATCGTCATCTATATCAGTGCTAGTGTCTGACGGTATTGAATCAGAAGCACACACAGGAAAATACGCAAAATCTAAATCTTCATTAATATACCAACCGCCTACATCATCGGTGGTATTATCGACATTGGGCTTATTAGTGCCTGTTACAAGTGGTTCTAACTCCCACAGGCACTCTTCTTTCTCGGGCTCAATATCAGCCTCATTACCAGAGTCTGGCTCCTCTGGTTGTGGGGTTTCATTTGACTCCTCAGGATCCTGATATAGGAGGGAGTCAGTGAAATAATTTTCGACCCCCTTAAACGGATACCTCTCGGCTATCAACGTTTGAATTGTTCCACTCCTGTCAATGTATTTCATGACCTGGTGGAGAGTGGATGGAACGATGGAATTGCGGTGAATCCACGGTCGTCCCAGCAATAGATTGTAGGAAGTGTCGGCGTCGATAATGTAGCATGTCACTTCCGACCTGAGGCTTCCAATCTGACACCTGAGCTTGATTTTCCCCATTGGCGGGTCTGGTTGGCATTGAACCCATAGATAGTCGTTTGGGTAGGGCTCAAACGATGGGTAGGAATGCCAAGATGTTGCATGACTCGGCGAGGCATGATGCTCAATGCGGACCCTGGATCTACCTGGATGCGGTTTACCTCAGACGATCCAATATACCCTGTGAAGTACAGGGTCGATCATGCTTCCTGTTAACCTGCATATCATCTGCTGTGAAGGTAATGCAGGGAGCATTTGGGGAGGTGTGGAGACAATCTTCTACATCTTCCTCCTTCGGCACCTGGGTCATAAAGACCTCAGCATTTGCCAGAGCTTCTTGCAGAGCTTCTCTGGTAGACTTTGATAGTCTAAAGAAGTTCATACAAGGTAATGCGTGCCGAAATGTTAGCCAATTGAGCCAGGACATTAAAGCGGTAAGGTGCCGTAGATCCTCCCACAATGCCCTTTTGAAGGGCTCGAGAAAATCGAGTCTCCTTCTGCTTCTCCACAGGTGGCTTTGTGGAGGGCCTGACTGGCTCCGCAGTTGATTGTGGAGGGGCTACTGCCGTCTCGCCGTATTGTTTCAAGTAGGGCTGTCCTGAACGAGTCCCCGTCGTTGGTTGGTTGGGCTCTGCGGCCAAGACTATCGTTTCCTCCTCAGAATCGGTCAGTGAAGGGATATCAGTCTCCGCTTCTCGGGAAGAGGCACATACCACGTTGCAAGATGAGGCTTTTGCCTTGCCTTTGGATTTCCTGTTGGTCACAGTAGTCCATTGCCGTGCATCGACAAGGTCAAGGTGGACCCATGATTTCCCCTTGAGGCGTAGGGACGGGTACCAAGCCTTTTCTCTTGCTGCTGGTGAGGGTCTGTGTTGACTATTCTCAGTTCTCCTCTTGGAATAGGGACCACCCCCGCAGGTGTTGGGGGTTGTCTTCCGAACTGGAGAGCTGACGTCACATTGGCCGTCACCTTCTTCTGCTCTGGTCGGAGCTTTAACACTTCCGCGTCAATCAGAGCTTGAAGGACATCCTTGAAGACGTAGCAGCTTTTGGTAGGATGTCCCAACATCCTGTGATACATGTAGTAGTTGGGGTTGTCGGTTTTGCCGACTTCCTCTGGGCGCCTAGCTTCAGGGAGATTCAGTCGGTTGCTCTTGTTGAGTAGTTTAAAGAGCGAATCGACATGTTCCTCTTTGAAGGAATATTGCTTGTTGGCGCGAGGCTGACTTGAAGAGCCACTCGCCTTGGCTGGTTGAGGTTTGGCGGGAGATTTGGTCTCCGTTGCCAAATTATCCTTCGCTTTGTTTGGAGGGATGTGTCTGGCGCACGCCTGGTCGACCTTTCCGGTCTAGGCTTACCTTCCTCCGCTCTGACGCGGGCGACAAATCTCCTCAGCCTGTTCACCTTGTTGGACCAATTGCTTTCAGGTGCGGCTTTCAGCAACTCCTATTTGAGCAAGGAGTGAGGTTTAGAGATTGTGGCGGCATGTTTCCACCAGGGTGGCCTGGGTCATACCGCTTGGACACCGGAGTGCCATGCTCCGAAATCTTTCCACGAAAGATTTGACGGACTCCCCTTTCCGCTGTTTGGTAGCCAAAAGGGTGGGCATCGTGACTTCGGAGTCATCTTCGAAGAAGCGTGTTAAGAACAACTTCTCTAGATCGCCCCAGTTCTTGATAGAACCTTCTGGGAGCTTCATAAACCATTCAAAGGCCAACCCTTTCAGGGTGCCGATGAACAGACGCGCCAGAATAGCATCATTGTCTACTACATTCCCGGTTTGGGATTTGAAGTAGTAGATGTGCTGATTGGGTGACCCCTTCCCGTCGAATGCTTGGAGGGTTGGAGCCTTGAACTTAGGAGGGTATGGAACTAAGTCCCACTCAGCCGGATAGGGCCGGACCACTCCTACTTCTTGGAGGTCTTTGCGATTGGCAAGGGCCTCGAGGCGTCGTTCCAATTGACTCATCCTCTTAGCATGAGTCTTCTCCTGGTCTTGGGACGAAGATTTGGACGAATTCGAAGTAGATCGCTGCGCCTCTTCAGAAGGTTCGGAAGATGAGCTTTCTCCCTTTCTCCTTTGCCCTTCGACCTCCTAGGAGGAGATCTCCTCCTGTCTTCAAGCAACTGCGCGAGCGTCTGCTTGATGGAGTCGATAGATGCCTGTTGAGAAAGGATCATATCCATTTGCGCCTTCTGGATCTGCTCCAAACGTTTGGTCGTTTCGTCAGGAGTGCCTGTCATGTAAGCAGAGGCCTCCTTCTCGACGGAAGAGTTCGATGCCCTAGATTCCACTACGGCGGAGTGAGAATCGTTCACGTCAACGCCGTGGGCTAAGGCATTATAGTCAATTGGGGGAATGGCCCCCGTCCGGGTACGAGTGTATCGATACACCCCTTCCGGTTCAGAGTCAGACTCGGACTCATCTGAGCCGACTGCAATTTGTTTTCCCTTGCTCCTGCTTGTCATATTTGCAGTGAGCTCTGGGTACTCAACGTCAGAGAAGGTCCTCCTTCTGTGGGAGCGTCTTCTTTTAGCTGACGGAGGAATCAGGGTCAGCTGTCTGATCAAAGACTGCTGGTTCACGCCTGATTCGCAATGGCATCCAGAGAGTATGGAGATAAGCCGTTGGCAGCAGCATGCCGAAGTGACCTGATTGGCACTTCTTTTCTTTGTCAAGTAATCCCTCAAATCCATGGTAGGGGGATTGAAAGGATTAGCCTCGCAACGTCGAAGACGGGAGGCATCCATGTGCTGTACAGCCTGGACGCGGGCATCGGGGACGCGGTTCTCGCGACGCGGCTGTGTAACGCGCGTCTGGCGTCTCTGCTGAGATGAAACGCGAATCTCGCGTTGCTGCCTGGTGCGTCTGGGCAGAGACACTTGAGAGAGGATGGACTGCTGGGCCCCACGCCTGTGGGCACGTGCTTCTTGCGTTGGACGAGACGTAGAAGCTTCGTCTCGACGCTTGGTAAGTTGGTCTTCAGAGGACTCAACTTGAGGAGTCGCGCGTTTGGGGCGCCAAACGCGGATTTCACGTACTGGATGTGGCGCGGGTAAGGCGCGAGATTGTACGTCACGTCTAGCCTCAGTTGGACAACCAACGGTTCCAACTTGCAGTTGACGCGCACGTCTCCTCTGTCGACGCTCAGCATTCTGGTTGCGTCGAGGAGGTGGAGAGAAACCAACAACATCCTGATGTTGAACATCAGGGAGTTTAACCACGCGGGTCTCCTGAGAGACGTTGACGCGGGTTTTCTGTGCGCCGGAGTTGGTCGCAACAGCAACTGTGCTTGGGATCACGCGGGCCTTCTGAGAGGCGTTGACGCGTGAACTTTGCTGGGCACAGTGGGCAGCAGCAGCGGTGCCCAAGAGAGCTTCAGGTCGGGCTTCGGGGCCATTCCCCGCCGAGACCCTGCGACAGACGCGGGTCTTTGGGCTCTTGGAGCCAGAAGAGAGAAACTCTTCATATTTTGCCTGGTCGAACTCGACGACGAGTGATTCGACCATCTTCTCCTTACGGAGGACGTCATCCTGCGCCACGATCTGTTCGTCAGTGACGAAAGTAGTCCCCAGCGGAGTCGCCATCTCTTGTATGACCCAGGAAAGGAGAGAGACGAGAATTTGCGGTAAAAGTTTTCCTTGAATCAAATGAAAAGGATTACAACAAAAACTGTTCCTTCCGGATACAAGGGAGGGAGAATATTGAATCTTGAATTCCCCCTCTGTTTAATGCTGGGTTCTTCGTGTGGCGGTGGAGAGTGAATCTTGTTCTCCGTTGACCAGATGACCGTCCTTCTGGGATCTCCTCTTCGGCTGGTAGGAAGAGTAACTCAGCTCTGTCTACCAAAACTCTCGAAGAGAAGGTAAGCGAAAGCTAGCTCGTACGCAGCGAACTTGCTGAAGAGTTGATCTGCTTCTTTTCTCTCTGTGTCGCCCTCTTGTTGCTGATTGCCAAAAGTTTGACCTTGATGCTGATCGCCAAAAAAAGTCCAAAAAAGTCCCCCCTCTTCATAGCGACGGGGCTATTTATAGAGGTTTAGGGGGTGATCGTGCCCCCTAAAAGTGCTCCACGATGAGGGGCCACTTCCCGCTACTTGTGCGGTGAATGGCCCCGTAATCCGGGTGGTTACAACTGAGGCGCGGGTGTCAGGCCGACGCACCTTGATGCTGAGACGCGGGTATCGAGCCG